>JAEIIJ010017100.1:163-54107 GCA_018904815.1 Drosophila ogumai | reverse complement strand
ATATACAAGTTTGAATTTCAAGTTTACCTCTGCACGAAATAAGCTGTGAGCCACTGTATAAGTAATAGTTTTTTACTACACTGAGTTTGTTAATCAAATCAAAAAATGTAATCAAGGGGTTTGTCAAGCTTTTCAACATTAATAATGTTTTTGAAATGTTATGTCCATGTATTCTTTGAGTTCAAAAAAATTGAGCTTTACTTAATGTTTTACTATTAATTTCCTTAATCTTTACAGTCAGCCATTCACCATAAACTTTAATAAACCACCAAATCACTAACAAACTTATTGCACAGTGCATATAAACCAAAGTCAATTAGGGTTCAAAGATTCAGAGTATAACAAATTTAATGACCAACAGTTAACCACAACAATTTTACCGCCTACAGTTTGCTATTTCCAGCCAGTAGATCGCGCACCAATCCCACGGCATACCTGGCCGTTCCTGGAGCAGTGGTCACTCCATAGCCGCCATGGCCGTAGTTGTGGACGATCTTCAGCCGCCTGCCCTCAGAGTTCGTGATCAACTCCGGCTCTACACGCACCACCGAGCGGTGCGGACGCAGACCCACACACTCCCGGACAATTTCAGCCTTGCGGAGGCTGGGCAGCAGGTCGTAGCAGCGCTCCCGGATGGCCATGCTGTCATACTTGCACCACTCGGTGTTATAGCTATCGAACTGTCGGCAGCCGCCCAGGGTTACTGTTTCGAATCCCGGCAGCACATACGTATCGTAGTCACCATAGAAGGCTGTCTTCACCCAGGGCGCCCGCACCTTGAGCACCTGTCCACGGATGGGCACCAGGTGCTGGTCAGCGCACAGCTCCTTGGCGCCCATTCCGGTGCAGTTGAGCAGCACATCGTAGCTCTGCGGCACCTCGAAGAAGTTCCTTACATGCAGACGTACCACCTCGCCTCCGTTCTCCAGGAATCTGAAAAGGATTTAGTCATAGGATAGGTTGGAACAACCAGAGCCACTCACTTATTGGTGGCGTAGGGCAGGAAGAGACGACTCTCCGTCAGGCAGGTGGTGAAGAAGGAGCCGTACTTCCAGCCGCCGTGACACAGCTTCAGTTCCTCTTCCGTGGCGCGTCGATAAACGGGCAGAAGTTTCTCAATAAAGTGGTTCTACGGGTGATGGGACGGAGAATTAATCGAATTAAGCTTGCCGAGATAAGAATCGCTGATAGACGACTGCCCGGCAACATCTGTACATACCCGTACGATGGAGGGCGAGGTGCGGGAGTAGATGTAGCCAGAGAGCTGGCACACACCGGCCAAAGGAGCCTCCTTGGAGCGACGCAGCTCGTCCCAATAGTTGAAGGCGTCCGTCATCCATTGCCTGTTATACGCGGTAAACTCTTGATTTATCTGCTGGTATGCAGTAATCCTGGTAGACTCTTACTGCGTGATTTCCTGGGTGGGGCCCATAAAGCTGGTGCCCGGCCGGAAGATCCCTGCTGCCACATAGCTAACAGTATCCTCGTTGAAGCGATCCGCAATCACCGAGACTCGTGCCGTGGGAAACTCCTTCTGGAGCTCCAGAGCGGTCGTGAGACCAATAATGCCGCTGCCCAATACTCCGAAATGCATTCTGCTGGATCCGCTGATAACTGATTACCCAGTCCAAGGGGAAGTCAGTCCGGTACTGAGAGAGGCGGACCTGCAGCGAGTGCTTTTAAGGTACCCGTGTAGTGGCTGCAGCTTATCAGCGCCTCAAATCCGCTCGGCGTTGATAAGGTTTATCGCCGGTGCAATAAACGCTCTTTTCCATTGTTATTATTTCTAAACGCGTAAACATTCTTTTTATTTTAAAAATGAATTGTTCTTTTAAAGGCGCAGTGATACCATGAACCAATATGGGAGGGTCCAAATGCTGTAACAGTTTAAATACAAATACAGTTAAAATATAAGTAAACTTTTAATAATGTAACAACATACAACTTACAAATTACTATTTGTTCTTTAATTTTGATATCAAAAGTCCCTTTTTAACCAATATTCACTGTAAATAGTCATTAATTCCTATTTTTTAGCGAAATGTACTTTTAGAAATACTTGTCAAATGAATTCTAATCGGACTTTAATTATTTTGTATTGATATTTGTTAAATTTGTAAAATTATTGTGCTCTCTGAGAATACTAACCTCCAATCAGCTGTTCGGCGCAAGTGCGGTATTTTCAAGTATTTCCAGCACTGCCCCCGACGGTCACACTGTCCGCTCAACGAATTTATTTTTCTAAAAACAATTGCAAATTGCTAACTCCGGAATTTGCAAAAAAGCTACGATTTTGTGCAACTAGAAGACGCGAAGGAGCGACAGCGACCCAGTGGAGCTGCCCAGCAGATTGGAGCAGGAAGAGCAAGCGGTGCCACAACGGAACGCCAGGGGAAAACCATGTCGACGATGTCGCCCAGCGAAGTAAGTCCCTGCTGTCTTCGGTCTACAGAGGGGGTATTGGAAAGGGAGGAGGGGTGAAACACCAGCCCCTTACGACCAGCTGTGCCAATGTTTGCGATCTGCGATCTTGGAGGGTTTCCCTTCCGCACTCGCAGTGCTGCACCCCGGTTCAACGTCATCTTATCGCTGCAACTGAATCGGACTCCGAAAAGTGACGCAGCTCTTCGATAAGGCAGATTCGCAGCTTCCTTGAGCTCTCGATTGGCAAATGGTTATGTAATGGCCGGGGCTCAAGAAGACGTTGTCTTTGTCTGGGGACGGCGGCTCGAGGTCGTCTGACCCCCAGCCGCTAATTACGGACCCGGCAATCGACCCGGACCCGCTTGGGCGTGCTCTTTGTGCCACCCACTGCAACGCACACTGCATGACATCCGCCCCCTCGGGGCGAATGTTTACACGGCATCCATTGCACTTTCCCCTGCGCGCCAGCTTGTTTAAGCCACGTAAACAATGCAATTGCATTACCGTCTATCCTGGCGGCCAGCAACTCTATGCGTTGCTTCCAACCAGTGATGCGGCGTATTTAGGTAGCACAAAGATGTAAATTTGAACATCACATAGCTAATGAATGAAGGTATTACTGGGAAGTTCAAGTAAACGTTCTTGGTTTACAAGTTGGTTTTGTATCTTTGTATCTGTATCTTTTAATTCCTACCGATTAATTTATCACACTTTTTGTGTAGTGAATAGGGCTTACCTACTTTGCAACTTGTATCCCTATACGATTAGTCTTGGTCAGGAGCCTTTATTGTACCTTATCCGAGGACCAAGAACAAATTGTACCGAGCCCATCACTGCTGCCAAGCTATATCTTGTATGTATATATGGATCGCTCGCGCGCCCGTCCGCCGAAAATAGAAACTCATCGCCAGTGACAGCGCTCGCATTCAGTGCTCGATGCCATGCGAATTCGCACGCGCCGCTCCGCCGCCAGAGATACATATTCCGTGACGTGAAATCTGAAATTTATAGTCCGCAGATAAACGTACAATCGTAAAGATCCGAATTGTGCAGGTTGAGGCATTAGCATACAACAAATCGCCGCAAATGGCCAAGCGCATTTTCCCAGGGATCCTCATGCCAGTAGCCATTCGCGAATTTATTTGGCACGCGCTCAACTTACTAATTGGTTGGCGCTCCCAGCCGCCAGTTACGCATTAGGACTCTATAAATAAAGACAGCATGAAATAGCCAGTTCAGAGAACCAGTTTAAAATGTTTTAGAGCATATCTACCGCCGAGAGATATCATTTGAATTAAATCTGACATTTCAGAGGAGGCTGTGACTGGTGGAATCGATTATATATGATTTCATAGCTCCGTAGTCTCAGATTGAACCCATTCCTCTTCAAGCAAAGTTCCAGTTATAGACGCTTGACTGTTTCAGGCACAGAAGTCTCAGCGAAATTGATCTGGCATCATGAAATATGCATGCGCATACTCTGCGATCCGATCACAAAGAGTATCGGCGATAACAAAGCATCGCCATAAGGAAGTGATTTGCCTTTTATGCACGCCCACCAGACAATAGCCGATTAATGGGGATGTTTAAAAGGCGTATACAGAAAGCATTTCATATGGCAGCAGGGCAGCAATTCGTCTCTCTGAAAGAACCTCCCTTTTTCGAAAGCTTCTGCTCAAATGGGAGGGTTACGAAGTCGCTGACCTGCGAAACGTGATCGCCGATCCATAGATTTAATGGGAAGGCTATTTACCTGCGCAATTCCATCCGCGTGGAGAGGCGTACTCGCCACTTGTCTGGTTTTCCAATCACTGCAGCAAAACACCTTTGCGTTGTAAATCGGCTTGCTCAATTCGTGATACATCTCACTTAAGTTTAATTTAATTACTGAATTTATCGCTTACTGCTGTAAGTGCACGCGCCTTTCACGTGTCTGCGGCTAAAACACGTCCTCATTTTGATGGCCTACGCTTCCAACTTGTTTATATGTGATTCTGTATCAGCGACAATCGCCAGGAGGAGATGCGCGCCGCTCTAGAAGCGGACTGGAACTTGTTGCTCATCCGCCGCGAACGTGACACATGTCGATTGTTGCCGTCGCTCTCCTCTGGCCAGATGATAAGCCCGAAACTGGCGCATCAGGTTTGGCGTTTATTTATACCAGCGCAGAGCACGATCCCTGACGTCACAGCGCGGCGACAGTAGTGACGTAGGAGATGATTTATCGACTGCCGGCGAAGGGCAGGTGGGGCTGGTTGGTTGGCAAGTTTAAGGTTGCAGCGACGGTATAATCAACACCGGCCCCTCCGCCGCGGCTTCCGCTTTTGCCTTTTCGCTGTAATGCGCTTAGCATTTCTCCGGTTCAGGAAATCGCTTTATATGGCTTTCGGGGCGTGGGGATGGGTCTCTTCTGGGCCTCCTCCTGGTCTCCGGGCCCCCTGAATTGCATAATTGGGCCCGAGTGGCGGCCAGGGTTTGTTTATTTTGGCCTGGCGTGATTCACATTCGAAGGTTGGCCAGCAAATACGATTCCAAATGGTTGTTTTCGAGGGGCGTGAATCATTACGCCGCCCCCATTTCGCCTCCATCTCCGCCCACACATCTCACCTGTTTATGTCTACGCTAATCGTCCTTCACCCTCTGGCCCTGGCTTACCTCCAAGTGTGTTTTTTGTGGTTTTATCAGCCGCCGAGGCGTTTATCAGCCCCAAAGATTCAGACTCTGGCACGCTTTTTCATCAGCCACCAGCAAGTTCTCGTGGTGGGGTGTTTACCCAAAAAATATTCTCGGAAAATAAAGAAATGAATAAAAAACAAAGAGCCCCCCTTCCCACCCCCCAGTCTGTCTGACAGTTGTTGGTTTATTTGTTTACACTCTCCTGGCTTTTTATTGCTGAAGAATTCGCCAGAGTCCATTGTTTTTGGCCGAGTTCGTGGCGTTTCTGTTGTTTTCCTCGCTTACTAAACTTCCCCGCGCGTTCTTCTCCTAGGCATTTGGCATTCAACTGCATTTTATTTATTTATTTCTGGGCGATTCAAGCAGCTTTTGTTTTGCTCTCCTCGTTTGATTGAGTTTAAAATAAACGCAAGTAACACCCCACAGAGCGAGGTATGCGAGTGTGTCTGGCCTACTTCATCATTTGGGACAAGTATCGCCCATTTTGGGGGCTACCAGCCTCTTCTACTACTCTTCTAAGGGGTTCTCGATCACAACCAGTTGCGATGTGAGCCTTAAGTTATACAATCGATCATCTACTGGGGCGCTGCTTGATTGCCTACATTCATCAGTGGCACTCGCACTCGTCTTCATTGCATTTTGAATGCCCCGAAGATCGCATTGTTCCATCAATTGAAATGCATGCCCCATTGACGTAGGAACCTCTGGCACTTCCTCTGGAACACTTGTTGCCCTCTTTTGTTGGAGTATTTACACAGCGGATAATAATAGGTAGACTCTTTCAACGACCAAGGCTGTTTTCAATTAAAAATGGAATCATTTTTAAATTGAAATAAATTCTTCGATAACTCTTTGGTTACCCTAATTAGTTGGGAATATAAAAATCGTAGAGATCCCGTTTCTCTCACTGTATCCATATGTACGTGGTACTTATCTTCAGGGGCCTATCGCCTGCAATCTAATCGCCCTCTTATCAGGTAATTGCTGCGTGCCAGGTCTGTGCTCCGCTCCGATAAGAGCTCTTGCCAATTTCTTGGCGGGACGAGAGGGGCGACGCAGCCACCAAGCCGCCATCTCGTGATCAAGGGAGACACAACCAGAAACCAATCTCCTCGAACCTCATCAAACCAGCTGTGCGAGCAAGTTGCTCACAAGTATTTACAAAAACTAGTTTGGGCCGTTTCGCTGCACTTGCGAATTCTCATTTTCGATAGTGCAAAAATGTATATAGACGGGTTGATATGGAGGAACGGTCGGGTGCCGAAAGCGACGACGGGCCGCTCGCTACGCACACCGAGCAGCGACGACGTCGCGACGGTGGCTTCGTCACTCGACTCGCCCTGCAGTCTCTCCCACAACATTTCTCGGCGCTTTCCTCTGCAGTCGTCCCACGAACGTTGGCGCTTTTGGTCGAACAAAAAAATTGGCTCGCGCGGAAAATGATTGCCCCGCCCCTTGGTGCCCTGGGAAAAGTGCTGGTGGCATACTAAAGCAAGTGTAGGAATAACCAACACTTAAATTCACACAAAGCAGTCTAGGCAACTCGCGAAAGATCTGTCAGCAGTAAATACAAAGTGATAAGGTAGACAAGTGATCAGTGTAGTGACAACTGTGACAATAACAAATTTGCAAAATGCTCAAGTTATTCAAAAAGTCGAAAGACAAAATACCCAAGTCGGAGATCATAACCGAACCCAATGAACCCAGGACCCCACCGGTCTCCAAATGCGGCAAGCCGCTGCAGCTGGACAACTGTCGGCGGGAGGCAAGTATATACACATATCCGAGAGATAAAACCTGAACTTTGGCCAAGATATCACGTTCGAACATAGTCTATAACATATGTATCGTGTGGAACGGATAGCAATTCTGCGGCCCTGGCGTTATTGCGTCATGTCTAGCGTTTAGTGTTTAGCTCTTCGAAGTTCCCAGAAATCTGCATGAATCCGCGGTTTAACTTTTGAGGGGTTCCACTCTGCCTTTGTTTATTTCGTTAAAATTGCGAAGTTCTGGCTGCTTATCGATCAAACCGTTTATCAGCGGCTCAGTGTGGGCACAGGCCAGGAAAGCGGAATTGAATTCGCTTTACGTACTTGTTTATGGTCTCGAAAGCGGCCCTGCAGGTCGATAAGGCAAGACGGAAAAACAATTGACGGTTCTATAAATTTCAGTGACATTTTGGTTTTTATCTTATCGGCGGCTATATATACCACACATATGCGTGCCATATAGTATATTGGCGTTTGTGAGCCAAAGGAGAAATGGCGCAGCGATAAGGGGACGGAAAATATATATTTTTTAAGACTTAAGCAGAGAGACACTTTGGCCGAAGGTGTGGTTTGCGATAAGATACCGCGAGTGCCTTACTAATTCCACATCTCTTACTTTAACTTTTACCCCACAGCGCCGCCTGCACAAAGAGCTGATGTCCTTGATCAAGGAGCCGCCACCGGGCGTAACCGTCGACACCGAGAGCGTACAGCAAAATTTATCCGAGTAAGTACGGTCAGCAGAGTGGGCCAAGTTCAGCGCAACACTCAAACTGGTTTACTTCAGGCCCGAAAAAAATCGCAACCTAATTCAGCCACCCGTGCAGTTTTGCCGTAAAGCCAAGACAATGCATGCAATTGTGGGGGGCGACTGACACTCATCGTAACTCTTTCCTTTGTGAATTACAGATGGAAAATAAACATTAAGGGTTTCGAGGGCACTCTTTACGAGGGCGAGGACTTCCAGCTGCTGTTTAAATTCAACAACAAATATCCCTTCGACTCGCCAGAGGTGGGTTTGGCCTTGAAAACATTTAATTCAATATACTTATATGGCATCTCTTTGTTGATGGCAGGTAACCTTCATTGGCACCAATATACCTGTGCATCCACATGTCTACAGCAATGGACACATCTGCCTCTCCATTCTGACCGAGGACTGGTCGCCGGCGCTGTCCGTGCAGTCCGTGTGCCTTAGCATAGCCTCCATGTTGAGCAGTTGCCGCGAGAAGAAGCGTCCTCCGGACAACACACTCTACGTAAAGACCTGCAATAAGAATCCCAAAAAGACTAAATGGTGGTATCACGGTGCGTATGCGTAATTTTTCACTTGCAGCCCAATAACTCAAGTGATTGTTTATTGCAGACGATTCTGTTTAGTTAGGAACTGCAATTTATGACTACTGCCCCCGCTGATGTTTGCTTTTCGCATCCGAAACCGACAACAACAACCACAACAGCAACAGCAACTCCAACAACACCTGATTGCAATTCAAAAATAGAAGCAAGAAAGGCCCCCAAAACAGACCCCACACTGAGCCAGAGCAGCCTCAAGTGCATTTGGATGCGAACAAAGCGAATCGAGTCGGCGAGAAGACGACCAGTAGTGTTTGGCAAACAATCACGGCGCACGCAGCAGCCGCGCTTCTAATTCTAGCTATTGTATAATCATCACAAGGCGTGTGCGAAACAAACAACTATTATTAAATGTTAACATTTTAATTAGATTGTTAAGAGACCGAAATTTAATGTCTAAATTAAATGTTATGCTACCATCTAATGACTACCTAGACGCATGTAAAGCAACCAAACGTCTCTGCTGCTGCTTCCACATTCCACGTCTTGGGCACCGTCCGAGATGAAGCGTGATCCAGGCCTCACCTATCATGCCAGCTTGTGTTAACTGTGTATATTTTTCCGCTTAAAATCCAAACAAAACTCATGAAACCATAAGCTAAGTCGAGACATTTCAAATGTATTACCCGCTCCCTCATCGCCTGTAATCTTCCCACCATCAATCCATTCGTAGGTCCTTAAGTTAGTCCCCCACTTCGTGTACTTGGCTAGGATAGAGTCCAGCTGTGGCCAAAACCGATCGCAGAACATATTTACCTCTTACTGTGCAAGTAGAACGTAGAACCTAGACGGGCCACTCGTCGCAATATCGATATAATTTCACTGTAATCTGTAATCTGTATAAAGAGTCCGATCTAGCATACGCCCTATGCTTATAAATATTTACTGTTGAAAAGTAATTACAAATAAAAACCAGTCTGTAATCAAATTCGACACCCGTTTCCTGCTTTAACGCAGGATGTAGCTTTATTTCATTAGAATATATATACTTATAATACGATTACAATTTGAATGAATTCGTTTAGGACACATTTGTTTAACAAGGTAAGCGTTCTGTGCGTTCTCCTGCCTGGGGGGTTCAGATTCCTCCTGCTGCCACGCCCGCATTGGGCGTGTAGTAGAGACCCTGCAGCGCCTCTTGGAGCGCCCGCTCGCAGGCTAGGGCAGAGGTGAAGCCGCCGGCATTCTCCTGCGGCGTCTCGGAGCGTATGTGCGATGTATAGCCCATGGACTCGATCTCGCTGGTTTCTGGCGGGTCAGGACCGTCGGTGACGGCAATCAGTGGCTCGTAGACGAACAGCGGACCCTCCTCCGACTTGGGCACGGGCAGCAGAGTGGGATCCGCGGTCTGACCAAATTTGATGCCCGTAGAGAACTCATTGGCCGCCTTCGGAGGCGGCAGTTGCTTCTCCTCCGCACGCTGCTTCTCCGCCTTCTCGGCGAACTCTGTGACGATTTGCGCGGCATCCTTACCGCTGTACATCAGCTCCTCGATGAGAGCCTGCTTATCCCGGGCCTTCTTCTTCTTGTGCTCGCTCTCCAGCTCCTCGAGCTCCTTCTTGCGCGCCTCCTCCTGCACCCGCTCCAGTTCCAGCATCTCCTCCAGCGCGTGCTCATCGCGCCCGACGCGCGTCTTGTTCCGCTGTATAACCTCGCGGTTGTCGCGCTTGTAGGCCTCGATGCGCTTGTTCGTCTCTATGATCTCAATGTTGTTGCACAGATTGTACACAATATCCTCGATCTCCTCCAGGTAGTCGTTGTACTCCTCCAGCGACTCAAAGTCCTCCTCCCGTTTGTTATAGTCTCGCAGAATGCGACGCCTTATATCCACCTCCTTCTCCACCATGGGGTCCTCGAAGAGCTGCACACGGAAGTTGTTCCGGCGCAGGGGAACCATGCACTCGGGACAGGCCCCAGATCCCTTCAAGAAAAGCAGGTCCACGCAGGACTCGCATAAAGTGTGTCCGCAAACGTTGACCATCAACTTAAGCGACGGGTTGCGGTACTTGGTGGTCTTGCACCGCGGGCACGCCTGGTCGTCCATGGCGGCTAGCTTTGGTTTATACCACTAACAAATTCTAGAGGATTTAATCCTGCCAAATATCCAGAGAAATTGACAAAAATAAGAGGTCTTCGGCGGGTAGTTTAAGGCAAACTTTTTTTATTTTATTTATTTTCAACGTAAGCTGGGCACACTAGTACTTAAGCACTATCGATAGAAGCAGCGTTGTATCGATAGTAGTATCGAATGTGGACTACAATAAATAAAAATATTTATTTGATTTTTTTTCAAATTGATTTTTAGTTTTAATTTAAATAATTTTTAATTTTAGTTTAACTGGTGAATTTATACTGTAAGTGTATAATTTAATATTATAATTTTCTTATAAATTATTAAGAGCATACCGATGGGGACGCACTAAAGGCATTGGCCAAAAAATCTTTTGCATTTCGACCATCTTTGTGTTTTAAGGCTTTTACTAACATAAGATAAAGTGTAAGTCGAAGCCCGTGATATGGGCTTTAACCCACAAAGGGAGGCTATTGCCATTGTTTACATAAAACAGCCATACGCGTCAGAGTGTTATTTATTATTATTTTGACAAGTGAAACTGGCTCTTATTTTTCAAACCGAATGAATTGTATAAAAGTAAAAACGAAAACAGCAATTTTAGTTTTAAAACTGGAAAACTCCTAGATTCTAGTAAAAGTAGAAACCGTAGCATGCCCTGTATGTATATTTACAGTGCCAATAAATACTGCAGTTTTATTTTACTTGTTGGCTACTATTACTTTGGTAAGATAGTTAATCTTTAATTAACAATTATAAGAATCGGTTTGGTTAATCAGTTTGATATTCTGGATATTTCTGCAGCCTCCTTAGCGCTCTAAATCCATAAATTCGTATGATTCTGGTAGCCTACGTGTTGATTACGTCACTCATGTGTCGGTTACGGATACAACGGAAATCGTGCTCAGACGTGACAGCACCAGTCGGATTTTATTAAGGTATGATTTTGCAGCTACGCCGCATACCTGGATGCCTTATCTCCAAATGGGTTCAGGATCAGCTTATAAATGTTGACCTTGTAGATTTTCAGGGAAAGTTTATAGAAGAAAGAGCAAAGCCGTTCAGCTGGCCTTGTTCTGGATCCCCTTGACTATGGCGGTTATAGACAAAAAAATTGATACAACTGTACTGCAAATGGTTTGCTGTTCCTTAATTCGCGTAACAGGCAAACAAAAAAGGTAGTAGTTCGATTACTAGATAGAATGATAATACCTTGCTCAAAGACAGACGATAAGACCAACTTGCACTGCCAATATTAACGGTCATTTTAAGAATTTATACTGAAGCATGTGTGTGCTTTTTTTAATTGCTTAGGTATTTTTGGATACCTGCACGCTTTGATGTTTTTCCACCTCTGCTTTATAGACATATTTATATTTATATTTTTAGTTTTCTATCAAAATGAATTTGAAATATGTATGTTTTTTCTTTCACAGAAGCTGGTCGCACTTAATTGCACATTGGCATTGGCGTTGCCAGAGTGTGCGTTGCTCTTCCGCTTGTTCAATTGAACTAGTTCGTTTTTAAAATGTAAGATAAACTCGTTAAAAACTCCAAAGGTATAACTTTCCGTTTCAAGTGCAAGCAAACCCGTTAAGTCCTCTACTAAAAGAAATACTGCCAACAAGTCGTTCGTTTAACATTTTTATTTCAAACAGCATACGCGGTAGTGGTTGTTCACATTAAGAGTAGAGTTTAAATATGTGTTTTCTTTTTAATATACACGCATTTTTATATCATACGTATATTTTGATATATGTGTATATATATGTTCTGAGTGTATATGCATTAAATAAATCAATAATTTACATTAACCACAAGTCCTGACAGCTCGAGCTGCACGAGAGCAGACACTTGTTTTACATTTGTTTTAGCTGCATTATTAATTAACATTTACAATTAAATACAATAAACATTAGTAGTAGTGACATCATCATCATATATACCTCCTATTTACTATATATATATGCGCGCGTGAATGCAGGGTGTAGATAAAAGCATTGCCAAGCAGCAGTTGATCGAATAACCCAAAAGATCGCGGGCTCGTGTGTTAGTTGCATGTGTAATACTTGAGAAAAGGTTTGTGGGGTGAGTGGGGCGTAGGTGTCGGGTGTGGGGTCTGGGTGCGATATAAAAGCACTGTTGTTGAAATACGAGGCGTACTCTAAGAAGAATTAGACTAACTTATCGCTAAGAACTTTTGCTTTATACAGGTTGATTTAGTCGAATATATATAAGTAGGTATATCCATAAGTGGGGGAGGAAAGAATATATAGAGACAGAACCCAAAGGAGAATCGAAGGCGTCTTGTCTTTGTATAGGTTCTCAACAAATTTGTCGATTCAATTAGCAATCGAATCACTGTAAATATCACAATTTAGTTAACACATATGCAATAATAATTATAATAACTAAAATAAATGTACGTAAGCTGCTCGTCGTCGTCGTCATTAACAATAGAATCAACCAGTTTTCAGGGCGGCAGCCGAAGGAGTCAGAAGCATGGCCGCCTAGCCTTGCAGGGCGGTGACCTCCTCCTCCAGCTCGGCGTCCACCTCGTCGATCTTGGAGCCGCTGCAGCCTCGACACTTGCAGCAGATGATACATGGAGCAGCCAAAAGTAAAAGGGGCGAGGCCACCAGCAGCAGGATGCCGAAGCCGGCAAAGATGCCGATCACCTGGGCGCGATGCCAGACCACGGAGGCGCGCGAGTGACCCAACTTGTTCTTGCACGGTCCCTTGTCATAGTGACGCAGCAGAAAGTCGTCCTGGCAGGGATCAAATTTGATTATAATAACGAATTTCCAAACATTTCGTGGGAGTAACTCACGTCCAAACTGGCCAGGCAGTACCAGCAGAAGACGTGCTTGCAGCGCTTGCACATCATCTGGGCACAGCCCTCGTCCTTCTCGATGGGCACCGCGCACATGGGGCAGCACTTGATCAGCTCGTTGTCGAACGGTATCCCAATGTCGTCCTGGCCATCGGCAATCAGACGGCGTCCAAACTCATCGCAACTAATGTTTGGATGGTACTGTGGACAAAAAACCAGGAAAAACCATCAATAAATTTGCATTTCCATGACGAAAATTCCAAACCAATAAAACAGCTACACGGAAAACATGAAACAAAACATAAAACCCTAACATTTGACCACTTTGCTTTGTATTTATGCAAGAGATTTATTTATATTTTTTTGTGTTTGTTATGAGTGCTCAACTTTTTAACCTGACATAGCATTTTATAGTTTTTTTGTGCTGGGATTCTTGTTTTTCCATGTTATGTTTATATATTTCGACAATTTCATTGCAAAACAGTGACATCATTTTTGATAAAACCACATTTTCCCGTCAGGAAATGGGAATTTAAATTGGGAACTCTGTGTAAATAAATATTGCAAAACTAATAGGTTTTACGGGTTCTGAAACTGATTTATTTTATTTTGATGGTTTCCTGTTCAACCATTAGGGTTTATTATAAATTTTGTATTTACTATAAAAAATTTATAGATAAATTACTGAGTTTACATAGAATAACATTTAAAAATTGTACTTATTAAAGAAAAAGTTGAGCCTCTAGTCAATGTACTTTTTCAATCTCTTAAGTGAACCGAAATGCTAAAATAGTCCAGTAATTAAACCCTCATCTAAATATAGTTACTCTAGTTTTTCTAAAACTAAACTTACCGCCTTCTTGCAGAGGCCACAGAACTCGTCCTTGCAGGAGGGACAGTGCACGGCCACGGAAAGCACAACGGCTGTTCCGTTTCCGGCCTCGGCACTCCCACCTGCACTACCCTCCTGCTGTGGCGTGTAGCTCTGCGAGGTCGAGGGCGACTCATCCATTTGGCAAATGGCGCCGGGCTGAGGAGCTCCGCCCACCACGCAGATGGTCTCGCAGCCAGCACGCGGGCACCAGGTGCGCGTCTTGTCCAACTCGATTTCTGCGGAATTCACAAGGAAATTTATGAATATATGGGAAAGGTAAGACTGCGAAGAAGAACCAACCTCGATTTAGGCGATAGCGATGGTGCTTCTTCAGCTGATTCGTTGTGGTCAGGCTGGCGATCTCCGGCAGGGAAATGGCGCCCTGGGCCGGACACTTGGCGTCCGGGCAGGAGATCTCGTAGGCGCCCTCGGAGATCTCGAACTCCACATAGGCCCGCATGCACTGCAAGGAGAAAGGAGGAGCGGTGATGAATTAGCTAAACAATTTGCAGGTCTTAGGCATAATCCCACTAAGCCAAGGATACAACTCACTCTCCCTTTCCCGGGGAGCCAAAAGTTTGTCAGGGCATTTAGCAAGTTTGGCTGGCATAGTTTTGGCCAACAAAACCGCAGGGCATGGCCAGCCGCAAAGCTGCGGCTGTCAGAATTATTTCATTTGCACTCACACCCTCCGAACACACGCACACACACCCAGAGTGGCACACAAAAGTTGCCGCCTTTGCGGAAGCTTTTATAAATAAAGATTTAAAAAGTTTTCCCTTTCCTCCCAGCTTCCTTCCGTCCGGCAGACATTAAAGTAATGGAATTGCAAACGGAACCAAACCGAAGGAAACTCTCAAATGCTTCGACACCAAGCATATTTTCCCCCTTTTCCCCTCCCCCCTAATGAATTAAGGGTGGACCAGGCCAGCAAACGGTATTTGGGCAGAAACTTTCTGTGTGTCCGTGGCACAAAAAGTGTCTCCTGCGGCTACTCTCCTCTTCTTGCGGCCAACTTTCTGTTTAGCCGTAAATAATTAAAAGTGAATTTCTCTCTTTTACTCTCTCTCGTTCTGTCGCTCTGTCCCGACCGCTTTGGGACGCTTCACGCTTTCCCGGGCTCCCGGAAAACTTTCTGTTTGCTGCCTGAAAAATAATGAAACTAGATATTACGCTCAAAATGAAAGTTTTCATTTTCACAGAGCAGCTGCATTAAGGCACTCTGAGAAATTTGTGCCACAAAAAACAAATAAAACTATAAGTAGGTCAATATAGGCTAAGAATTCTTGTGTAGAAGTCAAAAAAGCAGAAACGTCTTAAGAATTCCCAATCTTACTGAACAAAACCTAGCTTATGTTCTTTAACTTATTTCCTTTTCTGGCAGGTTTTTGTTTTAAGAATTTATTATTATTTATTTAAAGAGTACACGGCCATTTCATATAGAGCGATAGTAGTAGCGGCTCCATGAAAATATTGAAAACATCGATTGCGGACAACCTTTGTATTAAAAATTTAATTAGTGATATAAAAAGCATATCTTAAAAAAGGAAAATAATTACTAAAATAAATACAGAAACGTACTTTTCTGATTTCTATGTGTATTCTGAGCTTAGTTTTTAATTAAACCCTGCACTTTTCGTTATCTCTTTGCGTTATATCCATTTTTCCGAGTGCTTCCATCGCCAAGCCCGGCTGAGCTTAATCCCTGCGTTGAAGGCTTTCACCTGGCCATCAGTCAGTCAGGCCGCAGCAGCCACAGCCTCCGGATTTACAATGCGCGCAAAGGCTTTAAGCCGGCACTGAGCCCGGGGCCAGGGCGGGAGGGGCACAACTATAACCTGGACAGATGGCCGAGTGCCAGCTGGAGTGCCACAATTTAGTGGCCTGCAGCCTGCAGCCAGGATTGTGGTGCAACTGATGCTGCCGGCATTTCCTGGCATTGCCACTGCCTACATCCTTTGTATGTGTCGACGAGAACTGCATACTTTTCGATTTATCAGAGCTATAGATACGGGCGGGGATTATGGTTTTGGCACACACAAATTTATTGGTAATATATATGGGTGCTGCGAGTGGAGCGGGTTTAATTAAATTTCCCAAAAATCAATAGCCCAGGAATTTCACTTGCAATGGCTTTGCAGGGACTTTGCCGTGACAGATGTGAGAATTTGTCAAGCGAATAAATGCAGAATGTAACCGCATAAAACATTTATGAGGCCAGCAGCACATACACACAATTGGCAAGACAAATTCGGCACATTAAGGCGGCCTTTTGTGAGCCAAGGCAATTGTGTAGGCCATTTAAAAAGCCAACTGCCGCAAAGAGATTGCGAGACGCGCTCGCAGTGACAGTCGTCCTTGTCCTCGAACTCCTCCTCGTCCTCGTACATGTGTATAAATTAGTATTAATAATGTCTGTTTGGTAAATGTTGCAGGGACCGGCATGAAATATGTATGCCGAGCGGAGAAAGTTTACATTTAATGTACAAATTTATTTATATTTTATCAGCTGCAGCTCCCTGGCTCCCGCTTGGCGCCCCTCTGTCTCTGTATTTATCAACATTTCCATAGTTATTGCGGAATAATTCTGATATATGGCTCTTTTGTATATATTTTTCGTTCGCTTTTCCTTCTTTTCCATTTGCGATTCTTAGCAAAAGAAATTCTTGTTGATTTTTGTCCAAACATTTCTTCCTTTGAATGCAAAAAGTTTCGTCAATTTAAATTTTTTACGCAAGAAAGCAGCTCAATCAAAGGAGATGTATTCGTCGCAACAAATTATAAGAATAACAAACAGTCGGAGAAATTTATTTTATAGCAGAAACATTTTTTTCTTTGAGTTGTTTTAATCAAATATTAAACAGGGGAATTGTGTTCAAAGTTATCTTAGTTATTTAAAACACAAATGTAGTCACATAGTTTTGTAGCTTAAAGCATAATCTCGGCTTAAAGAACTCTTTTGAAATTATTATTTTGGCTTAAGTCCAGTTAAACTTAAGAAATAAACACATTACTGGCTATATTTTAGCCCCAATAAAACCGTAATAAACCCACCAATAAATCTGTGACTCACAGGAGGAACACAATCAAGTTTATTGTAACATACTTTGCTGCGAGCAACCCAAGAAATTGGCCAGGGAAAATCCCAGGAACATTAAGCGACATCGTGCATAAAAAGCTTAATGAAAGCCGAACATCCTTGACGCACACAGATACACACATATACATATATATTCACTCGCATCCTGGCCAACAGATATTGCCAATTACACGCACGCTCGCCCGGAATGAAAGCGACGCAGTTCGTCCGCTTTAATCTAACTCATTAGCGGCGACACTTTAATTAATATGCCACGGCAAGGCGGCAAGGCGGGAAGGCAGCAAGGAGTCCTGCGAGATGACAGGATCGCTGACCGGCAAATGAATTGCCACGACAACGTGCGCAAGACGCGTCATAAATGCAAATTTATGGCAAATGATTACATTAATGTTCTGCCAGCACCGACCTCCTGACGGTGTCCTGCTCGTGTCCAGGCCACCATAAACTTTTAATGCCGCTTTCTGATTTAATTAGCCTGATTTACACGGCCAGCAGCAGCCGTGGGATGATGTGTTGAATGCCAATTGGTAATTGATACACAGAGACAAAAGTAATTAGGGTCCTAGAGCAATTCAAACAATTATTCACCAAAAGAGTTGCTAGTTAAACTCAATGTGGCTTAATTAATTTGAAGTTTATATTTGTAATAAATAGTTCATCAAGGTTTCTGTCAGTGCATAACCAAGCGAATAAGCTTAAGTCAACGGCAGATGTATGGCGACTGATCTATTTATACTCGCCAGCCAAGTTGCCACGTTGCCAAGTTCGCATTAAGTCAATCCTATCACAAAGGAGCAGCAGGGGCACATTGTCGCGTCCAAGGATATTAGACGCGCCAAGTAACCCAATCCGCTTAGCAGTTGTGTTGTGACTTGTTTGTGACATAATATTGTGTGTCTGTCTGTAAATATTAAACCCAAGGAGGGGTCTCTATATGCGGTTTGTTTTTCGAATTCCGCAGGCGACGCCCGGGATAAACATTGGAAATTTAATGATGGTGCCTTCAATTGAAATGCAAGCGCAACAAGCGACAGGGACAGCAGGGAAAATATAGATAAAATCGAGAACACATAGTGACAGCTCAGGAAATGCACTGGGAGTATAAAAAGGGGTCAAGGGAAGCACGGTTTGTACTTTTCAAGCAAATCCTATAAGAATTTCCTAAGGACTTTGAATGAAATATGAAATAAATATATATTTTATTTAATTATCCGCTTTTAATAGTTATTTTTACAAACATTCTTCAAGATATTCAAGTTTGAGCCTTGATAAATTAGAAATTTGATACCCTCTAATCCATTGTTAGGTCTCCCCGAAGATTTCATCTAAATAATGGTAACGCAGCGATTTCATTCCCCAAATCCCGACCTGTCCCCTTGCCCAGTGCTACGACACGTCCTGGCCAAATCGAATGAAACTCCGCTTGTCATAAAAGCGGGAAGAGCAGCATGGAACTGAGATGTACCCCGGACTGCCACCTGCTCCCCACTTTGCTGTTTGTGTGTAAAATTGAATTTAAATTGCATGTCCAAAGTTCCACTTCCGTTTCCGCTCGGTCCCCCCAACTGCTTCTGCCTCTGCACTGGAGCATTGAATTTCAATTGATTGGAAATGCTCGGTCCATGACAGAAAACCAGCTCTAATGCCAGGCCCCGATAATGCCAGCAACTATTTTGATAGAAAGCAAAACAAGAAAAAGAAATCAAGTCGAGGAGCCGAGAATTTAAATTTAAGCCCGGGCGTCTCAGTTAAGCGGATTTCGTAAAGTCCCTCTTTTCTATCTCTTCTTTACTTTATTTTTGTGGCCAAAAAAATTATTTAAATTATGCTAAGCACTGGAAGCGGGTGAAAGGGGGATAGGGTTTGGAATTTCGGCAAGTGTCACCTGGTGTCACCGATTGCGAGAGCTCTCTGGCAATAATGTTCTTTCATTTCCGGTCTAGACACAGCTCAATCGAACGAAAAAATAGGCATTTGCCTGGCTTATTTAAACACAATTTGGGATTGCTCTCTTTCCCTCAGTTGGCAAAATTAAAAGCCGGCTTTTAATAGACAGCCAGCAGCCGGAAATATTATACGCAGTTGCCAGGCAGCGGCTTCGAGGGCATTTTGAATTCTGTTAAGCGCTTTTCACACCGATGGTCAAATAACGAGGAATCGCATGTAACATATAGTAGCTCTCAGCATATGGGACGGCTTTTTAATTTTGATTTTACGTAGTTGAATTCATTTACTGGATAAAAGACATTTGAAGCGAGTGAAAAATCATTGCAATAAGAGCTTGTCTATTTAGATTTACACATTCTGCCTGACTGCCTGAGATACTCTCATGTAAATGCCATTGAGTTGCAAAATATGTGCGTTTTATTCAATTACGGTCCAACGAGCAATTTTTATTGAAGCATATTTGTTGCAGTTTCCATTTATGCCGAAAAAGAATGTTGCTTGCCTTGCATTACGAAGATGAAATATCTATTCATCCAAAAATAATATATTTTAGAGGTATTTTCATTCAATTTGATTATATTTTTTTAGAAAAGTTCTAAAAGAATGATGCTTTTGATAAAAATTAGAAAAACTGCATATTTTATGCGTTTAGCAGTCTTCTTACGAGATAAATAAGTTTTAACTAAAATGTTTTAAAAGCAGTCTGAAAATAAGCGATAAAATAAACAACAAGCAAAGTTTATCAATTTATAAGGCATTCATTTAAAAATCCTCGACTTTAAAAGTAAAATATAAATCAATAAATATTTTAATTAAAAATTGTAGTATGCGTAAAAGTAAGCTGTTAAGTATTTCCCTTAACTTATTTTATAAAGAAATTAAATGAAGCATATTGTAGGATGTATTTGCTTTAGCAAAAGAGGGGTTAGGAAAATAAGAGAAAAAGTGAGAAGGGAAAAGCAAATCACTGGGTGTTTAAAAACCTCTAAAAATTGTCTAATGTCTATTTACAAAGTTATACAACCTAAAATAATTTTGGATTTTTTTTTGTAGGCGCCATAGACCGTTAAGCAACAATCAAGTTTATCAAGTTTCCTCTTAAGGATGACATTAAAGTTTAAAATCCATAAAATGTGGGATTTCTGCGATGCGAAATAAGAGTGCAATGTAACACACACACATTGACTTGCAACAGGCAAATGCCCGAATTCTGTGCATTTATATAGCGCACTTTTGCACCACTCGTGAATAATTCAAATTCACAGGTGAACGCGCTTTTTTGACACCTCGCGAAATGAGGAAAATATGTTCATGCAGCGCCAGGCAGCCACGTGTAAAATGTGCAAATGCAATTTGGCAACGTTGACAGCGCTGATGCCATCGCAAATTGAATCAAAATTCAATTTGACAGAGAAAATGCGTGTCGGAGATGTCCTTTTTTGTTCTTGCTACCAAGTTCGGCGGCACCCTCTTTAGTATCCAGTTAGCCAATTAAAAACATAGAGGAAAAGATGCTGAAAAATGCACACATACACACACACATAGAAAAGGAAACCGGGGAAACTTTTTCAATTTCGGGCGAGAGCTGGGAACGAAAGTCAAATATAAGAGTCGTGTAAATGATATACCCGTCGTCGTCGGGCACATCCATGCATCCAGTTGCATTGTGGCCCCTGGGGGGAAACCCAGGGAAACTCTCTCTATTTGCACATACACTCGGCGCTTTCCACAGAAAGGGAGAACGGAAAATCCCTTTGCATTTTTCGGTTAGATTCGACAAAGTCCTAAACTTTTGTATGACCAACTTCGGTTGCCGCCCGCCCCTCCACCATAAAATACCGGGCGCACTGCATCCGATGCAACAGAAAAGTATAAATATTAAAAGAAGTCGCAAAGAAATAGCAAGTAGCGGTTTCTATTCGGCAAGGAAACTTTTGTTGCGATTTACCCGCCGAGGGGCGAAAGTTTGGTGCTTGTTTGCAACTTGTTTCGGAAAAGCAAAGCAACAAAACGCAAGCATGTCGTCAAATATGAAAGCAGAAGTATGAATATCCTGGCCCCGAAACTTTTGGGAATGGAATGGCATCCAACTGATAAATATAGGGATTTTGGTGGCAAGTGAAAGCCGAAGATATTGCTGGCATGTTGTTATTGCAAAGGGGTGCATGAAGGGAACACAATAGGAACCGCATCATCTGCAGTTTGCGTACACGAAACCATTCACCACAGCTCAGTTGCACTCAAGCCTGGTCCGGCCAGCAGAATTTCCCTGCCAATTAGAGGCTTCGACCTCGGGGCAACGTCAGCATTCCAGTTAACTAGGCCATCATCTGCATTAAGTATAGGTGGCTTTGATTTAACATATTCACCAGATTCTTCAGAAGGCAAACAAAGGAGGTAAATTCATGATTTCATGGCAAAGAAGGAAAACATTTTGAAACAAGGAAACATTAAAGTCTTGTGAAATGAGACTTCTTATCGAGGATATAGCAAGAAAAAGTAGATGTAACTAATTGAATCTCTGAAAACCTCCAACAAATCCTAACCAAATATAAAAATATACAACTTTCAATTGGTTGTTCTTTTGTTTATAAACCGGAGTTTTCTCTTGGACTTTTCACAAGTTACTTGTTCATAATCAAATCAAAAACAAGACTTGACATTGCCACAGACAAATCAAAAGCATATTGTGAACAAAAGTTCTGTAAACAGTTTCGCAGAAGCCAATAATTGAGTTCCAAGTTGATGAAGCCACAGCGAAACCAAAACTTTTACAACAAGTTCAAGGCTAAATGAAAGTTTTCCCCAATAGAACTTGATTTGATTTGGCTTAAAATGCTGCTGAAAATACCAGAGGTCATGCCGGCAATCCTGGCCAGGGACTGTGACTGCCAGCGACCACATATTAAGTGGTCAAGGGAAATGGAGGTGGAGGGACGGGCCGGGTCGGGTCGGGGCTATTAGCCACGGGCCACATGCCAGAATGCGCCGGCTTGGCCATTCCACAATTGGGGCCGCCATCTAAGCTGGCGACTGCAGAGGATTACAGGACAACAGGACAACGCCTGGCCAACTCTGACCAAACTGCAGTTGACCACTTCCGCTGCTGTAGAGGCAATACTTCCGGTCTGCCCTGGACACACATACAGACATTGATTTATGCAAGGGACAAAGCCAAATGAATGGGCGGAGGAGTAGCGACCTTTGACCCTTGGGCGCAGCAGCCGCAATTTCGCTGCCAATTTGCTGCATTAATCGCTCGACAAAACCGAACAAAGGCAAACACATTTGCCAGCCAATTTGCTACGCGCCCGAAATTTCAATTTCTTGTGCTGGCAAACGGAGAACAGAAAGAGCAATTCATTATTGACGCGCATTTGCATACTAAATGAGCACGAAAACAAAAGCAACAAAAATACATAACACAAAACCAAGTTAAACAGCGAAATTCTCGAAACGGATTTGGCCAATTTTCCACACGTTACCCAAATTCGTGTGGCCGAAATACACTTTAACTCCGGGCAGATGGTCAGCCTCGCCAAGGAGCAGCAGCCCAGAAGCCGGAAATGACGCGCTGAGCGAGGCAAATGGCTGAACCAACCGGAAATTGCTTTCGTCTGCCCCCGTCGCAGTTCTGGGGCGACCATAAAAAGTGCTTTTGCATGTCGAAGCCGAGGGAGACAGAGGAAGCTGAATCCAAACGTCAACAAGTTCATAACCGAAAAGTGCAGACCGTTACACTAGGACAACACTCATATTCTTTTGGTTTAAAGTTGTATTTTATCAGGTATCCCCCAAGAAAACTTTAACGGAACATAAAATAAAATGTTTCATCATTTAAACTTTAACTTACAACCTAACACAATGTATTATATTATGATAATTAAGAAAGTAATCAAATAATTATAGAGCCTAATGGTCCCACGATCTGGCGAAAAACCTAGTTTAACTAAATTTATTTACTACGAAATCTAGAGTGTATGGTTTCAGAATCTTTTGAACAACAGAACTTATATTTTGAACTGCGCTCTATTAGTTTCTTATTTTCTCAAATTTTAGTATATGTTTGGTAATTAAATTTTCTCAGTGCAAGCGCTTTTCCCACTTTTTCCATTTTCATCCATAGTTAAAGGCCATTTCAAGAGCTCTTTTCTCGCGCCTTTCCAGCCATAAACATTTACATTTTACAAGTATTTTTTGTATACAGCAGCCACAGTGGGGTAGTGAGGGAAGGGAAGGGTATATGAGATAGGAGTTAGAGGTCGCCCTCTCAATTGTATCTATGCCAGTCACGTGCCTTCTTTTTTCCTTATTTTTATTTGTTTTCTCGCGTTGCTTGGAAATGCTAAAATGTTGACTGCAATTACGAGAGGCGAGACCCCAGCGAGTCTTTAGCCCAAGTTTGCCATGGCAAATGTCTTCGTTTTAAGCCAGTCTTTCAGCCAGCATGGCAGTCATAAATTTTGCGCTGGCTTTTCAGCTGTGAAAAACCCCCCACGTGGTGTATGGGGTTTATGGGGCGGAGCAAGAGGAACAAGTCCTCGGCACAATGGGGCGCCAATTGCTGTCGGGAGTAAATCTAAATGAAATCATTTCAGCCGCTGTCCCTCATAAATTCGTAAATCAAATACAAAATTAAGGGCCAAGGAAAAGGACATTGTAAAGTTTGATCCTAGTTCTTGGAAGTTGAGCTTCTTTTACGATTTCATGACTCGTGTCAAGGGTAACTGATATGAAGGGTTATTTCCTAGAAAACAAGTTAAATTGATTTATTAATTAAAGAGGAAAAAGGGTTAAGTTCTTTAGATTTCCCTCGGTTAAACTTGGTGGTGTAATTACATTTATTGCATATTTTCTATGACATTCTGTTAAGGGTTTAAAAAATCTAAATAAAAATCTATGAAAATCCATTCACATTTCACCCATTCTTTAATCAAAGTCCTGTAAAAATTGAGTCAACTTTTATTTGTTTTTCCTTACAGAATTTCCTCCCATTATTTCCCCGTTTTTCTCACCACTGCTGCTGTCCCCTACCCTTTGAATTTTGAGTACTTGATAGCAATTTGTTGTTGAGCATTTTAATTGCTCGCGTGTTTGTTTCGCTTGGCTTTTCCCTTTTGAATTTCCCATCTCTCATGTAGCACCGCCGCAGACGGTGGTTGCCCCTGCCTTCTCCGCCCTCCTCTGTCCTTCTTCTCTCACTCTGTAAATGCGATTCACTCATATGGCATATAGCTTACAGCACGTATAGCGCACATATAGAGCACATATTCACGGCGTTTATGGCACAGCCAGGTGGCTGTGTTTCTGCTCCTGTTTCAGGCTCGCTCTTTCCGTGTTAATTTACTTTTCAGCTTGTGGCCATCAGAAAAAGCAGCAGGAGCAGCTCAATTAACACAAAAGGGAAAGCAAGCCACACCAAAACAGAGGAGGAACAGAAGGGAAGGGACTCCTGCAGCAGCCAGTAATGAAAGGAGCTGCTGCTGCAACAAACAAACAAATTGCAAAATGAGTCTTCGCCAAGTCGAAATGTGAGCTAAACAAATAGAGAGCGGACCCAAGCCAAAGGTATAGAGTCTTTTCAACATTTCAATGTGTGACACAGGAGCACACAAGGCACAAATTATGAAGCAGGGCAGTCAGGAAAGTAGTATGAAAGTTGAGAAAAACTTGGTTAGAAAATATAACTAAAATTGCAGCAGTGATTCCTCTGACTTTTGAACAAATAAGATGTATAGGAGAAATTAAATTGCACTAACAACTCTCTTAAAGAAAGTAAAATTGTCATCAAAAGTTTACTAAAAAGGCATACGTTTGTCCTTTATAAATTCCAGTGAGTTGCTTACTTTGTGGCGCATCGTAAAACTCGTGATCTAGGATCCTTCAGAAAGGGGCTGGGAAATTGAGGCCAGACGGCGACGACTTTATGTAGTTGCCTTTGTCCGACTTTTGCCTGACCCACTGTCATCGTTGTCCTCGGAGGAGAATCTCCCTCTTGTTATTCTAAATTTATTGCACGCACGCACACACTAATGAGCGTTAGTGGTGGCCGTGCCCATAAAAATGCACCGTACTCCTTTTAACCACTTTAAGCCCCCACCAATCCCACCCTTGCTGCACGTCAAATGGCAGAGTTTAAACCTCATCGCTGGTGCATAAATTTCTACCAGTTTAGTGCTCCTGCTCCTGCTCCTCCTCCTCGGGATGCGTTGCTGTCCATTCGAGCATGTTTAATAAGCGTCGCCATTTTTCATGCGCAGTCAACGGAGGAGCAGCCACCAGCCCCTATCCACCATCCACTCCTCATCCTCTTGGCTGGCTGTAACATGCAGATGGATGGAGCAACTATGAGTGCCACGTGAAGAGTTTGCTCTTGGCAAGCCAGCTGCAAAATATTTGAACTGCGCCAGCGGTGACAGTCAACAAGAGATGGTAAGAGCTACACCACAGCGAAATTTTTGGGAAATAAAATCTATAGTCAATGTAGATATTGGAGAGAAAGCGTACTATGTAATATTATAACACATTTATAGCCCAAGGAAATGCTAGTTATAGGTTAATCTGAACTCTGCTTTAATAACTGTTCAAGTGCTGAAACTCTGCTTATTTTGTTTCCATTTCCATGCATGTTTTTCCCCGCGATCTTTGAGCTTCTCCACATCGCTGATAAGAATTAATGGTGAAGGCGGCGACTACTCGCCCAGCGAAACCCCATAAAGATATTAATCTCCGGGCGGAACTGCAAGCTCAATTTATATAGCATTTATCAACCATTTGCGACGGGTGTGTGTGCTGCGCCCCAGACTAAATGTGAATTATGATGATGCTGCACAAGAGTGACACATACCGTTCCCCAGCAAAATATCATCTTTATTTTTTTCTCTCACGAGAAGCGTGTTCTGCTGTTCTGGCTATTTCGTTGATGTCTGACTAGTATTTTCCCTGCTGCTGCTGTTTTTTTTCCAGGAGCGGAAAATTTGTCAACTCAGTGAATCGTAAATGTTATATGGAGCGAGATGGGAACATCAAGACGAGACAAGCCGCAGAGAGGGAGAGGGGAGAGAGCAGAGCAAACAAATGAAAATGTTGTTTGCATTGAAATTTCGCTTCGTTTCGTTTGGTTTTCAATTAGGCGAATGCGACCAACGCTGCGTATGAGCAATGTTTGGCCATAATTTGCGGCCAAACACAAATGGACACAAAAGCAGAGAAATATAAGGAAAAAATGGAAAAACAAACCGCAAAAGCAAACAGACTTGGAGCACACAGTTTGGTTGAAGGTTGACAAATGGCCCTCGGACCAGGACACGAAGACACGGCAGTACATCTGTAGCCATTAGACACGTAGCCGGAAGTTCCCAGGATGAACTGGGTCCTGATCCTGGGGCGGGGTCGGCTGCTCACGTCCTGCCGTTCTAGCCTTCCCGGTCAGGCGTGTGTCTGTGTGCGTGCAATAAATTTCACCTGCACACACACACACAAGACGAGCAACAAGGCGCCACGAAATTAAGTTCGCTTATTTAGTGCCTCTGCCTTCAGAAGTTTGTTTTCCTTATTTTGGGCACTCGGGAAAAATCAGCATGAAAATGTATGAATGAAATGATAGTTTAGTTTACAAAAACTATGAATTTTGTTGACTTAAAATTTAAAATATAAGTAATCTTTCGTTATTTTAATATTTGTAATATTTATTCCAAACGTTCGTGACATTCTTCCACAAGTCTATTGAATTTTTTTTAATGTAAGTTGCAAACTACACAATTATACATAAATAAATACATTTTACCTAATCACAACCAAAAAGCCATGGACGGCATTGAATATTTTCATAGTTTGAATTTATTTCTTCTTATATTTTTAAATTAAAAATTTAGAAATTTAATATTTCAATAGTTTCTACAATCATCAATATTTATTTTATATTTTTCCTTATAGAAAAAAAAGAATTGGATTTGATTTTTCTTGTTTTATTCCAAAATCAAAATAAAACCATTTTTCTCTTTACACATTGTTGCCTTACAACCAGCTCTTACGTGTAAAGTTTGCACAATTTGTTTATGCTTATACCGATTTATTTATACTTATTCTCAGGTATTAGGCACATGAAATTAGAAGAAAAGAAAGCTGCACTTGCCACATCATTTACTTAATTATTTAAAGTTCTGCATGCAATTTGTGCAAGCCTTTGCTCCCGCCTTCTCAATGTCTCGCTCCTTTCAAGACAAATGCAATTTGTTTATGGCAAAAGGAGAGCAAAGTAAGAGCGGCTAGAGTCCCGGAGCCTGGGGAGTCGGCTCTTTGTGAGGACGAAAAGGGACTGGAAGGACTGGCAGGACTAAGAACGCCCCGGAAACGCAGCGCATTTTGCTGAAATTACTTAGTAGCATCGAAGAAAATGCAGGGAAACGCTGAGCCAGCATCCCGAGCATCATCTCAGATGCGTCACCTAGCAGCATTAACCCCTTGCTGACGACATCCTTCCGCCTTCGCCTTCGCAGGCTCTCTCCTTTCCAGAGCAAATTGCTATGCAAATTGAGCAAATAAATGATGCTGATGCCGTGCTGATGCCGTGCTGATGCAGATGCAGACGGTGATGAGGATTAGCCTTGCAAATGTTGCTTAATATTTTCTCTTAGCTGCTGCAGAAAAACATCGTTAGCCGAATGCCCAGAAAATGCTTCAAATTATGAGAAAATACTGTGGAAAAGGCAAGGAGAGCACTGCTCTTTGAAATGTGAAACAATTTTTACTTTAAATATCTCAAGGCATTGCCGATGTTGACTTTTAAAAGCTGAATACAGCTCCTATACAATGTTTGCTTCAAATTTAAATAAAGCAATTAACATACGGCTCTCACATGTAGAGCGTAACTTTAGTGACTAAAAATAGCTTTAGCCCAAATGGAAATTGTTCAATGTAGTTGCTGAACACAGGATTAAATGTGTTTACCGAACCGAATCAGTTTAGTAAGCCAAATTTTAAGCTGCGGGCTGAATGTTTCATATTTCCCGGCCCTAAAAATAACCACAATTTATGCTAGAATTTAAGCAGAGGCCACTGCAGCATGTGCAAACATAATGTACATACAAACGTAGTGTATGTACCAGTAAAAGTTATCAAATATCACGAAATACGAGAAAATACATTCGGCTTTTCTGCTTATTTATGCCCAGCATTCAGTTTTGGGTTAAGCTGCCAGCCAGCAGCCAGAAACTTGCTCCTAACACCCGCAAGATATTGCGTCTGCTGGCAGGGCGTCATTTTTCAATTTTCCGGGAAAACGTTCCCCACTCGTGCACCTGGAAAGGGGGCTGGGGAAATGGCAGAAAGTATCCTAATAAGAAAGCTAACATATGCAGCTAGGTGCGGTGGCTACAATCAATAAGGGGATGGGCGGGGAAAACCGCAGGAAATCTTTTTGCGGCTTAAAGGAATTTACCCAACTCATTTTTATGGCTGTGTGTGTGTGTGTGTTACTGGTGGGAAAATAAAATCACATTCTTATCTTAAGCCGCAAAGTAGAATGGAAATTATTATCGCATGAAAATCTATTCACATATTCATTTCGAGCGATTCGGTGGATGACGGGGTACAAAAGAGTATCTCTTATCGGCTTTATATTGCTCAGAAATCCACTTCCCCTGATACATGCCGGCTTCTAACAACTAATGCTTAGTATTCAGTTGATAAACATTTCTGCTGGCGTCACAAAAACAGCTCGCAAACATTATTTTCAACACCGAAACTTTTTTTGGCAGAACGAACTTCTGTTGAACAAAAAGCGAACATGACGGGCTTATACATTTTTCACAGGGTGCTAAATCCTCTGTTTGCCCAGAACTCCATTTGTTTAAATACAGTATTTATCTTCAGCGTGCTTAAGTGCTTTCAAGAAGAACAAGCATTATCTAATAGATAATAATAGTCAAATTTTAACAGATGTTCCGCCTCAAGGTGTTTATTAAGCAAATAAAGAGAGCTACAAAAAATGTTATTAACGAGTGGATTCTGTTATATAACACGCATATTTCATTTGCCTTCGGTTTATGTGAATATATTTAATTGAGGTTGACATTGATTAGAATTGCCTTTGATTATTGATTATTAATCATTTAATTTTATGGCAGATAAATTTAAAATGTCACATGTTTGAGCGAACATGAAATGGCCAAGGTGATCATTAATCAATTGTTCTGGAATCGTTTTTGCAACTTGGGAATGAAAGGGGGCTTCTCAGCAAACGTTTCAAGTTATATAATCGATTTTAATATTTTATTTTGATAAGTTATATAAATAAATATTTCAATTAAATATTACTAAAAAATCCTGTGGCAAAGCCATTATAACGAGGTACATAACGCCAATATAACTGATTGTTCGAATCTAAAAGTATAATGCGATTCTAAGTGGGAGTAAATGGAATTCAGGAAAGTGCTTCTTTGTGCGTACAGATTTGGAATGACGAGATTACGTATGCTCGATACAGTATTCTTTCTCTGGCTTTTAAATACAATTTCAAGGAAGTTAGGAGCGAACCTAACCCTGGAGTCTTTAAGAGTTTATCTCGCATATAAGCTATACAAATGCATTTTCAAACTCACCTCGATGCAGAACTGGCAGCCGCACTGATGCAGCGACATGGCCTCGCCCACCTCCTCCACATCGATCAGACACAGCTTGCAGGTAAAGGGCTGGAAGTTGACGGTGGTGGGCGTGGCCGGAGTGCCCGCCGAGGGCGTTACATCCGCGGAGGCAAGCATCTCGCGCCGCTTTAGCGCAATCCCGTCCCGCACACAACAGGCCTGGGCCGCCTGATTGGCACTGGCCATTGAGAGCAGCGATGTCACTGTCAGCGGGTAGGCGTGATCGGTACCAAAGGGTGCTAGTTCACCGCCGGGGGATGCTCCAGGCGCCGTGGGAGTGGCGGGCGTCGATGTCCCCTGCTGCTGCTGCTCCTCAAGGTTCAGATTGGCGGCGCAGCTGGAGTGGAGCGTGGCCGTTGTGACATTGGACGGCGGACTGGGACTGCTCGAGCCGGCCGTTGCCCCTCCGCTGAGCCGGATCTGGGCATTCACATTAATGTGCGGCTCCTGACTGCGGCGCTGCTGCTGCAGCAGCTCCTCTACTTCTCGGTGATTCAGCGCCGAGTCCGGCCTGGGGACAAAGCCATTGGACAGGGAGTACCGTGAGCCGGAGGCAGCCAGCGATAGGATGCTGGAGCAGCGCGAACAGGTGCCCACGCCATTCATGCTGCTCATACTGTTCCGCAGGCGATTCAGGGGTCGGATCTGCTCCACGCCGCCCGCGCTGAAGATCCCGCTGCCATGAACGGCCAGTGAGTGACCCTGACTTCGGCTCTGGCTCAGGCCGTGCCCGTTGCCGTGATTCTGCGATTGGGATTGACGGGTGAGGGCCAGGACCGTCTCGCACTTGCGCAGTCCTGTGTACTGGACAATGGACTGGGACTTCTCCTGGTGCAGGCTGCTGGCGCTTCCCTCGCGTCGCATGATGTGCCATATCTTCTGCTGGACGACATTCAGGGAGCTGCTCGAGCCGCTGATGCTCAGACTGCCCCGTCCATGGCCATTAGCTAGCTGGCGGCCAGAGGGATCCCGGAGCACCACATCCTGTTCGGAGGGAGTGCGTGTGATCCGTATCTCCGGCGAGGCAGGTCGCTCCCGATCAGGTATCCCTCCAACTGCGGCGCCTCCTCCTCCTCCTCCTGCTGCCGCCGCTCGACTGCTACTGGCTTTGAGACCCACCAGGGACTTGAGAAAGTTCTCAAAGCGACGTCTTCGGGGTAACTGCCCGCCCCCCGAAAGTCCCAGTGAGCTCTCCAGATCGTGGCCAGCTCCGCCATTGACTGCCAGCGCTCCTCCTGCTCCAGAGCCACCTCCACCGCCTCCTCCTGCTCCGCCTGCGTCGCCATTCGCCGAGGAAATGATGACCTTGCTCCGCGCCTGTGTGTCCAGTAGCGCAACCGTCTCAGCGTCGCCGGAATCGTGGACGTGGGCGTGGCGGGGCGTGGCATGCAGGGTGGTGGAGGCGGCACTGGTGGCCTTCTGGCTGGCGGAGCGCTGGTTCTGCTTTGTGTTGGCCAGATTGTGGATTGGCGAGGAGTCCTGCGGGCACAGAGAGTAATGTATCGGTAAATTAGGATCCGGAATGTGGCTTACAGCCGACTATGTAGTACTCACCCGCGAGTCCTGCTCCAGCTCCTCTTCGAGTGCACTGTAGACGGGCGCGTACCAGGAGTAGGAGAGCTGTTTGCGGGCGGACGGAGCCGCAGCTCCCGCGCCTCCACTGACAACGTTAGCCGTGGGTGGTGCCGTGTAACCTGGTCCGTGGTGCTGCTTGAGCGGCACAAGCTTGGCAGCTCCTGCTGCTCCTCCTCCTGCTGCTGTTGCTGGAGTTGTGGTCACCAGATTGTTGTTGTTGTAGCTGAGCGGAAGACTGCGCCGCTGGTGCTGACCTCGGGTGGGAGGCAGGTGCTTGGTGGGCTTCCTGCCCGCTCCGTAGAGACTGCTGTGGTGCTGGCGCCTCTGCTGCTGCTGATGTTGGTGCTGGTGATGATGTTGATGGCTTCCCTGAGACAACTCCTTCTTGGTGAAGATAAGCGAGGCACTATTCTTGTTCAGCCTTATGGATCGCTGCTTATCCACCACTGTGGCCTCAATGTGGGTGAGTAGCGGCACCGTCTCCGAGAGTGGCAGCAAATGCTGTGCGGTCGCCGATTCCGAGGGAAAGTTGATCACAAAGCTCTCGGCGGCGTCATCAAAGACACTGGCCCTGGCCGCGCTCACACAATCCTCGCTGGACGAGGGACTGCTCAGTGAATTCCGCTTGGAGCGGCTCTGGTTGTGGTTGTGGTTGTGGTTATGGTTATGGCTCTGGCTCTTGAGATCCTGCGAGTGCTGCTGGTAGCAGCTGCTGTAGCTAATCCTGTTCTCCACCAGCAGTTCCAGTGGGGGCAGTTTGGCGTGGCTGTGGGTATTTCGATCCGGGTTGATCTCCTGCGGATTCGGGAGCGTGGCAGACACGTGCACCGGCTGCGAGTGCGGATGCGAATGCACTTCAGTCGGCTGCAATCCCGTCGACGCTGGCATCGCCAATGGTGGCCGCATTCTGGCCCGGATTGCACTCGATCAGCGGCTTCTTGGCGCGGGTTGTGCTCAGCTTAACCGTGGCTGGCAACGGCAGCGACATGTTGACAAAGGCCTATTAAAAGGGAAAAGAGATTGCTCAGTACTTGGGCAAAACACTTGTTCAACTAAAAGTAATTTATCTAGGGATGCAATTGGATTTAAGAGATGATTCCTATTTAGTTTATAAAGCTTTTTGGCAATCCCATCGAGTTAACAACTGACAAGTAAACCAAAGGTACATAGTAAATCTAAATTCTCAGAAACCTTGACTTCAAATCATTCTACTTCTCGAAAATACATTGCTGTTCCTCCTTAGAGTTTAAAACTTTATACTTTTTCAATATATTTTGGCTGGTAACCAAAATACGTATTTTCCAGCGTGCTGCCGGTATAAAAACAGTTGCTACCTCAACGAATTCCCTCCGATTGCCGTGCCAACTGCACCCGCATTTGCATTTACGGCTTTATTGGATTTATGGCAATTGGCCGGAAGGGAATTGTGAGGGGTACTGCATTCTGATTAGAATTCGGCATTGTTCGGGGACTACCCCTTGGAATTTAATCTGGCCAGCTGATAAGTGCTCCTTTGTTCGTCCTTCGAGCAGCGGATAGCCAAGGCAATGGGGTTATCAAAGCTTTCCAATTGAAGCGTGAACCACTCGCTAATTTCGCTGAATATAATGGAATTATTGAGGCTGCATAACCGCATTAAGTAGCTTTCAGTGTCGCTGTCGTTCGTTTTGATGGAGCTTTCCCATCACTCATCGTCGTCTCGTGGCAATCCCGCGGGGCCCGCCCAGGTGAAATGAATAATCTGGGTCTAATCCCTTAAATTTCCATCAAAACTTATATATCCATGGCCAATTTAAGGCCAATTAATCGGCAAATTGTTTGACTCGCACTCAGAGGAAAGCATGCAACAGAAAATTTGCATTGCGATGCAACAGAAACCAATTTCAATTTGCAAACTCTGCGTTGGGCAAACAGAATAAATGAAAGAGAAGAGTGGAGGGAAGGGGAGGAAAAACTCCGAGAAAAGCGGGAAGGGGAGGTGAAAAGTCTCTGGGGGAATCCGCCGCCTCCTGCGACTGAAATTTTCCCGCACAGCGTCCATCCAGTCAATTAAGTTATTTTCCACTTTGAGCCTGGCCAGGTGCCATTGCCAGTGTGCCCAAAAATATACTCCCCAAGGCATGCAAATTGGTAAATAATAGAGCGAAAAATACATTTTCGGTAATTTAGATGGATTGCATTGAAAATTGCGAAAAAGCACATGTTTGTTAATTTAGAAAATAAGAGAAGACAAATGAAAATTCGGACACTTTCTTTTTGCTCCCAATCATGTGATATTAGAGTGCCCAGGGGCAAAGTTTTTGTCATGTTTTTATTTCTTTTATTATTAAAATCGCACAGGATACACATTACAAAATTAAAATTATTCTTTAAAATAATGAAAAACAAGACGAAATCAGATTAAATCACTATTTTAATTCTACTTTTTTAATATTAGTGTGCTCAGAGACAATATTTTTATTTGGATAATTTTTAAATTGATTAAAATCGCAACCCAAAATCTTTACTTTTAATCAAAACTTTCTGTAATTTCAAAATTTTAGAAAAAAAAAATAAAAGAGTGTGCCCAGAAGCAAGAATAACAGAGGCAGTATAAAACACTAATATGCCACACCTCTGGCAAGTTTTTAGGTTATATCACAAGAAGCAGGTTTCGTCTTTAATAGACACATTTGTCAAAAAATTGGCGTATTCTACTCTATCAGGGCCACACTGTAGCGCGAAGTTCCGGCCCCGACCTGCAGGAATTTTCCATTAATTTCAACTTAATTACGCTGGCAGCAGAAACAGAAGCCGCAGCTGGCTCAAGCTGCACATGCCACTCAGGCATGGGAGGTATGTGGGTATATTAATTTTTGGGATGCCATCGCCTAGCCACCGTCCCAGCTCGGGCTTCTCTCCTCGCCTCTCCAGCGCAACGCAACGAAGTATGCAACGAAAAAATGCGAATTACGCATAATTGCCGAGCTCAACTCAAAGAGATACAGAGAGAAAAAACAAGGGGCAAATATGGGAAGATTCTGGATATTTTTTTAGTTTTTTTATTAAATAATTTAAAGAACGTTAAGGATATCAAGGGGAACCATATAAATATCTTAAGTTATTTGTTGAGAACACTATTTGTTAAACACTTTAAAATCTTTAAACTTTCAAGACATTTAAGATCTGAGATTACACAAAACAAATTAAGCTTCAACTGATATATATTATTTTTTCTCCATGCATGAAAAAGAAAAGCGGAAAAGAGAAGCCACAAGCCGCAGCGTTGGAAAAAGTGAAAGATAAATTGCTTGCCCACGCCCATATAAGCGTTGCTACAAGGCCAAGTCAAAGGACGAGGAGGAGGAGAAGCAGTGCCACCAGGGGGTGAAAGGTGAGAGGGATGGTTCCGGTGGGGCGGACATCTACAAGACACTTTTGCCGCCGCCCAGCTGACACTGGCTGCTGGTTTCTGTTCTGTGGCAAGTGGCAAGTGGCATGCCTCCCGGCCAAAATTAATCGCCTTTGGCGCACAATGTGAAACACCGAAATTTGTCTTTTGTGCATTTATATTTAACGCCATTTAAGCGAACGTAGAGCGGCAGTAGTCTGTAGTCAATACCGAACGAAGATTGATGAAAGGCCCCGTGCTAAGCCGGCAGTACACAGATATTCTGCACCTCAGTCCCTGCTAATTGTGGCTACGAGAAACTGTCAAATCACCCGATCATGACATGCCGCGTCGAGGAGACTTCCTCTCCAGCTCTAACTCTCATCCCAGCCCCAGCACAATCAAGCAATCAAGTCGCAAAAATCCCGGACAACAAATGGGGTTTTGTTTCATCATCGCCACAGCAGGCCAACTAATTGACATACGTCAATTGGCCAAAACGGAATTAATGAAGAGCCGGCCAAGTGGGTGAGTGAGTGGCAAAAACAAAAAAAAAAAACTGATTATTTCAGTCAATTACCGCGTGGCAATCAATAAATATAGAAAAGCAAAACTTACCATAATTCAAACAGCCGGCAAATGCACTAAAAAACCAGAACTCCTCGGTGAACCTGCAAGGTAATACAAAAAAAGGGATTATTAAAAACTGCATAATTTATATTTTATATTTTTTATATTTGCATTCTAATTAAGACTTAATAAGGGCAAAAACTATTTATTTTAACACAAGTTTTCATATTTAAATTGATTTTTTTTCATCGCATATTGACACGAGCAATTGAGTTTTAATAAGTGAAAATTGTTCAATAAAAATATTACTCATTGTCTTTGTTCTTGATTGTTGCTGATTATTGTGTTATTTGTACAACTACTATTTACTTAAAAGATAAGACACTGATTGCTTAAAAACCATATTCAATGAATCATAGTCGGAGACAATAAATAGAAAATGAAATAAGGAAGAAGGCGGGACACTTTTAAAAATAATTAAATGTTACTACATATAAAAAAAAACCCAAGAAGTTGAGAATCCCATATTAACTTTCGTAGCTTCCAAATTAGTGCGCGTCAAAGCCCCAATTAATTGTTGTTAAACTCGGGCCCTAATACAAGCCATAACTACCCTTTGGGCCACCATCAGCGGTTGGCTGAAAAGGGAATTTTAATTGGTTGTCTATGGGGCGGCGCCGGCCTGTGGGTTTAAATGCGTCCGCGGGTGTGTGTGTGGGTTAGCGGCTAATTAGACTCGCGACCCTCCAGCAGATCCAAGGCATGCGGTCGCCACTTAGTTCGGGGTTAAGCCTGGCCAAGTGGTCACATCTACAACCATAAATATATGTAAGTACATTTATGCATACATATGTATGAGAATAAGAGTATGAATATGAGAAGACCTCGGCAGCCAAAGTGCCAGAGGGTTGCCCTGAAAGTTGTGCTAAGTCTCGCGTGTAGAACACTCACACACACACGCGGTCGCGTGCAAATTTAGTTAATTGTAATTGCAGTCTGCTCCTGACATAACTGCCCCCACACCCCTTTCCCTCCTGACAGCTTGCTTCGAAGCCAGGAAGCCATCACCGACGGCAAAAGTCAATTCATTTATCAAGTTTCAGCAACGATACGCTCGTTTTGTTGACGACAGTAGAAAGTTGTGCAATCACAGCTCACAAAATATATATAAAAAATAAACACAGAACAAAAAAAGTCTAGAAGAAAGCTGAAAAACACGCAGTTGCTGACGTCAACAACTTGAGCGAGAGAAGGAGAGAGAGGGAGAAAGAGATTTATCAACTGCTAACTACTTCCAGCGGCCAACGGAGCGTATGTGTGATATTTGTCATATTTAACAAGAGAAGAAGACTTAGTTGCTCTCTCTCTGTCTAATTAGCTTCACTAAAGGGTTTACTTGGAAAAGGCAGAAAGGCAGTCCAGAGATGGGTAAAACCCTATCTCATGTCCGGCAGAATGGCAGCCAAAGGATTAACACAGCCACAGCCACGTAAGCAGCTTAAGTCCTTGGCTCAGTTCAAGGCAGCCATCCCCTCCAAAGGACTCGCACAAGTGACAAATTAATCAGTATATTGCGCCATACGCTGGAATCTCAATTAAGTCGCAGCCAAGTCCAGTCCTGGCCTCACTTCCCAGAATCCTATTTAAGGCTTTAACTATACACCGAAGGACTTTCTCGTACGCTCAGCTGGCAAACAAAAGTTTTATTACGACAGTTTTCCTTTATCGCTCGTCATAACACATACAAATATGGTGTTTATAAAGATTACAATGCAGATAAGCGTTTATAAGTTAATTAAATAGTGGCTTAAACAAGTTGTTAAAAGCAAAATCATTTGGGAAACCTAATTGCTAGCCATAATATACACAACTCTAAGTTACTTTCACCCAAGTTTGTTTAGGTATAATATTTCGGAAAACTCTCTTGCAACTCTAGCTATAGTATTTATTTCTACTTCACAGCTTTCTTACTACTTCTCACACATTTCCTGACAGAATTTACCTCCTCTACCCTGCCTTTCCACATTTATTGAGGCGTCACCTTTAAAGAAACATTAAACTTGGCGGAGGTCCAACGGGGCCCTGCCTTCCGTGGTGCATCAATAATCAATGTCGGGGCAATAGAATCTCAATCAACTACGTGACATAAGGCAGTCAGCTCCACCTGCCGCACCTGCTGGAATCTGTAAAGAATTGCAGCGATTCAGGTTGCAATTTGAGCAGGACTCCACCCCCGCTGGAATTGAGCCTCGAAAATGAGATTTTACATCGCACATCCGAGAGATACAACGCGATTCCGCCACGCCCTTTCCTTTGCACTCTTTTCCAGGGCGGAAGAAGGAGAGGCACTCGAAAGTCTAGACAAGACAGAGGCGGGGATTGTATAATATTAAAATAAACAAGATGTGTGTTTCGCCAAGGAGGCGATGTGTGTAACTGAATTACGTATACGTCATGTACGCCCTGCTGAACTTAAGTTTTTAAAGTTAACACTTAATCCAGAGAGAGAGAGAGAGGGAGCGGGTGGGTGAGACATGTCTCGTTGAAATTACCCAAATTAAAGGCTCACGCAGGGCTTATTAGGGCCTGTGCAATCAGCATTCATTTCACAAAATCTCAATTCCGATTATTTGGCTTCAGTTTGAGCTTTGGCTAAAGGAAGTTGCTTCTGCATTGCAGCTGACGCCATTTTCATGTCGCTGGGAAAAGCCACAAACAACACAAAAGCAACATCTTGGAACCGCACTTCCCTGCAACAGCTGCTCGCACTTGGCCAACTCACACCATCGCTTTTCACAAAGGCCCACTCACTGCACCCACCCACAACTTTGCTCGGAGCCCGCTGCCTTTCATGTGTATCCATTAAAGTGCCAATAGCAGAGGCTCTTGGTCAAGTTGTGAGAGGACCTTTCTGATGAAAGAACTGCCATCCATGCCTTGCCTTGTGGTGCTGTGAAAATTCCGAAAATTATACTTCCTGCCAGGGGAATAGAGAGCACACTTTATTTACTTATTTCGCCAGAATTTAATGCTGTTACAGAATTGACGGGGCTCTTTTGGAAAGCTCTATGGTAATGCTTTTGCTTTGCTTTTTTGGAAATAATTAAAGAATGATCTTCCAATGGAAGTACTTAATTTTTGTTTCGAATCAAAGTTTATCATATCTTAAGTTCATACTTGTACTTGCAGCAGTTTCCTGACAAGTTGTACCTCAGCTAGCTCAACCAAAAACTTAAAAAATAATTTAATAACTCAACATGAGTCTTATAATTGCTGACTTTTCCCCTGCACAATAGGGGACAAAAGCAAGAAGATAACAGGGAAATGCACAAAGGCAGCCATAGCCGAGCAGAAAAAGCATTTCGATGTCATTGTCATAGTCGGGCGCGCATGATTTCCGTGCTTAACATTTCCGGTTCGAAAACTGCCATAAAATGGCAAAAGCAGAACCTGTCTGGCGAAACAGCAGAGGGAAGTGCAGATCCTGGCTCCAACAGAAGAGGAATATGTAATGCAAAGGAGCAGACAGATGAAACAACAGAAGCCGAATGATAGACACAAGCGGAAACGAAACTATTCTAACAAAAACAAACTTTTGCCAGAGGAAAATGAACGAGAAAAGTTGCCAGAGGCAACTTAAAGAGCGATTTATATATTTCGACGAGCTCCCCTGGAAAAGCTTGAACCAAAGTGGGAACCAAGGCATCCTTAGCTTTTGTTGCAAAGTTTAAGCCACAAGGACTTGAATTTTCCTCAAAGAAACATGAAATTTATTACAAAAGGAAATTTTGAGAATCAAAAAGCAATTAAAAGCTTAAAAAAATTGCTTGGAAGGTACATGGAAAGCATAAAATATAACTAACAACTACAAAAATATTGCTGTGACTCGCTTACGAATTTCTAAGTTTTAAACTTGTACCGCCTTAAAGACAAAATCAATCAAGAAACCCCTCGGAATTTTATTTTTCATTAAACATTAAATTATTAAGGCAACTCGCCAAATACACTTTCATTTTGTCTGATTTTAACACAAGTTTTCACTTTACTTTTCACAATGTTTACAGTTTGCTATTCATTTTTGCCTTCCCTTTAACTTGCATATTGTACTACACAATATATATTTAAAAAAAAATAAATAAATAAATACCAGCAAAAAAAAGAATCGTTTAAATTGTCACCGTTTTCGGCTGATTTATAGTTGGCCAAATTAATTGAGAATAAAAGCTGAAAGCAGAAGCGAGCAAAAAGGCAGCAACTGAAATTGAGCCCTGCTCCGCGCGAAATAAAATAAAAACACACACAACCCGAAATTAATTGCACTTGTGAACTTTTGATGTTGTTGTTTGGTTTGGTTTTTCGCCGCTGCCTTTGGCCTCTCATTTGTTACAGTAAATTCAATTAAACAATGCAATCGTATAAACAAATCTACAGCCTCACGCCTCACGCCCCACGCCCCAAACCCCAACTCGATTCGCCCTCTCGCATAGTTTTTAATTGAAAAATGTGCAATTAAAACTCTCGAAAGCGCAAGAGAGCCCGCACAACGGGGCGTATGAGCAATGTTCGGTATGTATAAATTATAAGTCAGAGGCAAATTAATTAAAGCACTTAATTTTCCCCTAGATTCAATTACATTACATGGCATTTAATTAAGCGCATAAATGTTCTTTTATCATCTCACTCTCTGCGAATAAATTTCGACAGGCAGGATAATCAAACAAATGGCGAGTAAATACATTTTTGTCGGCTATAGCTTTGGGATTCTGATGGCGGAGACCATAATTTGGCACATGGCGTTATAAAATATTGACGTCCAAACGAAAAGCAAGCGCAGGACCTGCTGTTAAAAGTCGCAAAGCACACATATTTGCCATTCTTGTTTGTGCGGGTGTATCTATAGGATACATGTGCATATGTATGCGTGTGTATGTTTGGCACATATGCGGTTAGTATGCTGTGTCGTGTGCTTTTGCTTCTTGCCAGCTGTCCTTGCGGCGGTCGCTCCTGACAGGACGTCCATATAGCCACCCACAAACACACACACAAAAGGTGTGGTCCCTGACTCCTAACCACATCATACCGGCACCTCATCTGCATATGCGTATAAATATCCCTATTTCAATGGTAATGTGCGTATCAAAACGAACAAACTCGGGATCGTAGGAAAATATCTAAGTAACTAGCAGATGGGAACCTAAAGATATGTTTCAGTTGAGCGAAAGCAGAATGGAGTACCCTTAATTTTAGTATCAGCAAGTTATATATTTCCTTTTTAAATGTATTTAATTTACAATAATAAATAAGTAGGGAAGCTAAAGTCGAGATACCCGGCACCCAAAGCTTTGTGGGTGAAATTAAAAAATGCCTAATTAACTTTGCCTAATTGTGCTCAAATTTCAAATTTGGAAATAAAAGTTGAAAAGTTGCAAGTTAAAATGCAATACCTTTTAAACTGAGCGGACTTTTTAAGAGACTAACTTGTAATACGTTTATAACAATTTTATCTTTAAACGAAAATGCACTCTTATACATACATAGTTTTGTTACGAAAATGAGCGTTGCAAATTTAAAAACAAACTTGATGCGCGTGCACCAAATATCAATTTTGTCGCCAAAGTTTGTTGATCTGGCTCCTTGTGTTTCTGAGATCAATTGTTTTAAACGGATAGACACACGGACAAAGCTAAATCGACAAGGCTAGTGTTGCTGATCAGGATACATTACTTGTGTAGTCTTGGTATCCTAATCCTAATCCTAATCCAAATAACTAATAAAATATTAATCCCAATTGAATTTATACCTATATAACATCCATCTACCTTTTTGATATATAGACATGAAACGCACGTTTTTATCTCTTTGTCTCCCCATACCCTCCGAAGGGTTGCTGTGTAGTTTGCTTGTCTGTTAGTTGAGCAAACAGATTTTAAGCAAATTGAAACATTTCCACGTAAATGGCTGGAAAATGCTTTACAAACTCGAACAATGCCACTGCCTTCGGTTTGTGGTCTTTGTCCGTCCTCGCTTCAAATATATAAACGAAATATTTATACTTGAAGAAGCACGAATATTAACTAAAATATCAATTATAAACTATTCGACATTGTGAGCCTATGAATTACTTATAGACAATGGAGGCATTGTTAGACCGAGTTTTGGCTTAGTTTGGAGTCGATGAAAGGCCGCACACGCAAATCAATTTTCAGAAATGTTCGTGGGAAATGGCAAGACGTAAATCAATTGCAAACATTTCATGTGGAAAATGCTCAACGGATATCGTTTGCAAATTGCATTACTTACACTCGAATTGTAGTATAAATGACAGTTGACAACAACAAAAGCAATGACAGTCGCCGAAGCTAAATCCATTTATTAAACACAAAAATATGAAATGAAAGGGTAAATCGTGTAAAGGTCAATTATTGCAGTATCTTTGCAACAGGTTTGAGTTGGCAATTTAATTAAATTGGAGAAAATATAAGCCTTCTTAAGGGGCGGGGCAAGTGGCCGGAATAAATTGTAAACGAAATGCTTAGCTTGGATAATTTGAAGCTTTCATTACCGCATTAAGCCCCCTAATTAGATTCGATTTATAAGGAGATTAATAGTTTAACTAAAATAAATCAGTTTCAATCACTATTATTACCGTGATCTGGACAGTTGTAAGCCAAATGCAAATTGAATGTTGTATTTATGCAAACTAAATTATTAACACTGCCTTACCCAGCTGGCAATACGTAATACTTGCATCAAGTGTTTACAAAAGGGCTAGCGAAGGTACAGAAAATTCGTCCTCAAGCTTACCTGAAATGAGTCAAGAGAAAAATGTGTTTTAGTTAGTAAACCGTTTAAAAAGATGTAAACAGTGTGTAGGAAGCAGAGTCATTTCAGGGAAAGTGTGGGTGACAAGTCACATTAGCAGAAGCAGAAGCAAAAATAGCAAAAGCAAACAACAACAGCAACTCTGATTGATGTTGATGCAATTGCAATCCGGTCGCAAATGGAAACACTTGAGCTGATCGCCTGAGTTGCGCAAACTGCCGCACAAATTGTGAGTGATTACGGTCTCGGAGCTCAGTTCAGTTCAGTTCAGTTCGTTTCTTCTGAGTTCAGTCTAGTTGGGAGGTTTGGATATACCGTATTGTAGTAGCAATTTACAGAAATAATGACTGGCGGCGCATCAGGCGAAAGATAAATATGGAAAATGAATTGCTTTCCGCCCAATCTCCATCTCCATTTCCATATCCCCAGCATCAACAATAATATTGTATCATAAAATCACAGAAAAAAGTTGTAATAATAAACAGAAATTTCCACTGAAGCGGACATTTTTCAGCATGTGGTGGCTGCTGGCCAAGTAAACAGTTTTCATTTTACACAATTGACATTAAATTCAAACTCAATTGGGATTTTAAGAACACGGATTAACTGTTTTTCGACCACATTAATAATACAGTTGCGGCTTTGTTCAGAACAATGTTTACCGATTCCTGGTTTGCAGATATTTTAATGATTTAATATTTATTTGGCTTCACCGCTTTGTGATTCAATTTTCGCATTTGTAATGTGCATACATCTTTTCATATATGTTTCATGTTTTTATATATTAATTACATGGAAATTAAGCATTAAGCCTTTATTTTGGGTTCTTAAATTTGTTTTTAGCCTACCAGAACTTAAATAAATTATTATAAAATATTTATATCTATTTATAAATCAGTTATAAAACCCTGTACAGACCCCTACCTTACCCTACCTTGTCTCAGAAACCAGAAGCAGAATAAATAAAATTTTCTCAAGACCATAAGAACTAAATAAGTAAACAATAAACAAAATAAATTGCTAAATGCTTCGTAAATTGTATTTACTCTTGGAATGATTCATGGCATTAACATTCTTGTTCCGCAATTGATATTTTCCTTATCCACACATTTCCCAACATGCATTTATTCGCGTTTCCCATTAATTTTTCCTCAACTTTAATATAATTTGGACGTGTGCTTTTTCCATAAATATTTCAATAATTTACGTTTATTTCTGGGTTTTAGTGGGTGCCACAGCATTTGCGGGCACATCATCGATTAATGTTTAAGAATTTTCACTTCTGGCTGCTGGCCAAAGCGGAAAGACTTTGTTTGGGTGCTGATTACGCCGAAAAGAAAAAAAAGATGCCGCCACAAATGGGGAATTGTAAAATTCAAGCAAAAATAAACAAATAAATAAATACAACATAAAATGTGCAACATTCCGACCAAGTGATTTCGAGGTCTTCTCTGTTAAATCGCAACCTCAGCCCGGTTTTTCATTTCTGATTTGCCAACCATTTTAGCTTTGACCAAGTTACGCACGGCAAACGGACTAAAAATACATTTGTGATTGTTTGGCCGACTGCAATTGCAGTGCCCAATATGGCATATGCATAGATATATATATAAATATATACATCTATCGAAAACCTCGATGGCAGCATAAACAAAATGCAATTTGCAAAGGCCCAGCGACAAGTCTCGACTCAATTATTGGGCAATTGACGCCCCAATGGGCGTTCAATGCAATTCATTCCCCTGCAGTTTGCTCACTTTGTTCGCTATTCGTTTTTGCTGGTCTGTAAATTATTTTCTGTTCCTAATTGAGTTATTGTCTACTTGAGCCGCATGCCGAATGCAACGGTGCAGCATTGAATTATTAATTGTCTGACGAGTGTTGCCAAATGGATATTGCACCCTTGGAAAAATAGAATTTCCAGCGATTTCAGCTAAAAGTTCACTGGATCGTGAATCGGATTGGGCAACAAAGGAGGAGCTATGCCGAAAACTGAATCACCGGTCCAGAACAAAGACCTAAAATCGCATATAATCGCTGAATGAATCACTTGGCCATCATCGCAGTCAATCAACGATAAAAACATCATTGTCTGGAAACAGTTGGTGAAAAAACCATGTTCCTATATAGATTAACGACCTTTTTTTATAGACCTCAAACGATAAGGTGCTGCCATCGGTGGACAATTAAAATAGAAGACCCTTTTGCAAAAACACTCCACAAAATCCAAGTTATTGTCTGCTTGATAACTTATTTTAGTTGTCAACTATTTGTTCTGGTTATAAAATGATGATGGGGCATATTATTTTACAAGTCACTGAAAAACACACTAGAACTCAACCAGTTTCACTCGATAACTTATTTAGATTGCATTTGCTTTGGTTATTAAAGTAAAGTTGATAAGAAATGTGGTTTTATAAGTCTGTAAACTAACTAGTTTTAAACTTATTCCAGAACAGAAACTGTTTTATGAGTTTTAGAAGTAACGGAAAAGCTTCTAGCTTAACTGCAGCCTTGAATTTTAATCATTTTTGCTTGACATTTCACTGTACTCTGCCTTAAACCACAATCTGGTTTGGAACTCCCAAATAAAATATTGTTAAAATAGAAAGTCATTTGTCATAAAATAGCTACTGCTTGGTTTTAAAGTCTAAGAGTTAGTGGCAAATTTCGACAGACATCCGAAAGACACCCAATAGTATAGCACGGCGATTGAATCTTTCTATCTAAAAGTGACTCAGCTGAAAATGCTTTAATGTTCGTGTTTTTTATGCTATTCGATGGCCTTCTCCTTCCCCTCGTAACCCCCAAATCCTCGGGCAATCGCCACCACCCTATGGAGCTACGTCTAGACTTACGCAACACGACGATTCGCTTCGATGACTTCATTAGCGAGGCGGCTTGTAAAATAAATTTAAATTACACACGAAAAACTGGCAAAATCAAAAGGCGAAAAAAGAAACAACACACAACAATCGCCAGGCATTGTGCCCAAAGTATGTGCTGTGATTGGCATACAAATAAATAAATAAAAACCAACAACAAAATACATAAATTTACTCCAACATTCAAGTTCAAAGTCAGGGGCAGCCTCTCTCCCACGAATACAAAGATTTATAGGCACTGCAGCTGCTGCTTGCTTGATATTATTTTTATGTATTTTAAATATTTAATTACGCCCCTTGAACTAATTGACTTCAAAGGGAAAGTTGTGTTTAATTTTTGTCACTGGCCTCGGGAGGGACACATAATATGTCAAAGAAGAGTCAAAAGAAAACTGGACAAAGTTCCCTGATTTGTTCTTGTTTGTTATTTTAAGAAAAAAGTCTTTAGCCTGGAAAGGAGTATGATTTTTAAATTTAACGAAATCATAAAGTTTGTATTAAAACTATAGGCACATGAGCTGAGGCTCAAGTGCTTTTCATTCTCCTTGCACTTTACGGGCTTTTCACTCCTCATTTACCCATTATCCCGAGCTTATCTGAAGTGAATGCAGTGCATTCAACCCCCAAGAGCAAGTGCAAGTACGCAGCTCCGAAAGTTTATTCCTTTATGGCCAAGAACTCTTATCAATTTGCGTGTCCAAGTGGAGAATGAAAATTAAATATGGTATAAAGGCCCGCCAGACTTAATGGCCATAAAAATTTACCCAAATTGGGGTAAATGCATATTAACATAGTGATTAACCCAGACTAGAAAAATAAATGTATGCATATTTGATGTCTATTGTGCATTTATGCAAAGTTGGCTTCGCAATTTGGTTATTATGCGCATATAGGGGGCGGTAAGGCCGCTTCTAGTGTCAATATTTGTGCAACTATTCGGACATAAATAAAAAACTTCAAATTTCATGGCCCATTCAATGTGTGCATTTAACAATACAGTGCGTCACGAATGTAAAAATGTAAATATCAAATATTGTCTATAGACTTTTAAGACTCCAAATGCAGAAATAATTTTTTCAAGTGCTTTCCTATTTACATTTTTGGTTTATTATTTTGAAGGTGGCAAACACGCCCATGTATTTTATTTTGTATTTTTTGCTTAACTATAAATGTGGTGAGACATTGTTTAGAATATTTCGACAGGGTGTTTGCGTGATATTCATCTAAAATTCCGGACACGCGTCTTGCCCAACTCAAAACTACCTCCCTTTGGTTTCCTTCAAGCGAAAACCCACTTTCTATATACACAGAAAGAATAACAAACCTATATAATATACCATTTTTTAATAATAATATTATATATTTCGATCTCTATGAAACCTGAAAATGAAATTACTTTAAGCTCAGTCATAACAATGCGGGTAACGTGACTAATAAAAGTATATGTACTTTTTATTATAATTATCCCACATTTCTTTCCGTGTACAGATCACAAACACATAAAAAAAAAATTATTTGCGCCTCGAAAACTGTCAACAGATTTGTAAAATTTTTTGTAATGTGCTCCGGGGTGAGTGGGGTGCTCCGTCGAGTGGGGTCATTGCGTCGTTGCACTCGAGGCATTGAATTGTTTATGATCCGTGCCGCATCCCCCGACACCCCCCTCTCTCATCCCTCCGTGTTCTTTTCGGATTTTGGAAAGCACATTTACGACGGGCCACAAAATGCGTTACAGTTCCGCCTGATTGAGGCGCAGTTGAGTTGTTTTTTTGGGGAGAGAAGAGGAGGTGCATCTTAACGATCGCCTCGCCTAACCGCGAAAATTGAGTTAAATGTTTTGCATTTCGCGAAATGTAATTGCACAAGCAAAGGGAGAAGGTCAGCAGGGGGCGAGGGGACGGCCAACGAATGCAGTCATAGGCACTGAGAAAAATCATTTTAGAGAAAGTATTATAAATAACCTAAATATTTACAGGCTTGATGTGAACCCTTAAGAGTAATTGGGAAAATATAAAAATTAACTTTTGATATATAAAAAGTCTAAAGATTTTGTTTATTTCATATAACTATCGAACTATTCTTTGGTTATAGTGCACGGCACAAATTCGCACACATTTTATGAGCACGCGCCCGTCAGACCGGCACTCGAGCATTTATTTGCTCGTCCGCTCCGTCGGCCATTCAGTCATTTACTCGTTCAGACAGTCAGTCATTCAGTCATTCAGTCATTCAGTCTTACCGGCATTCAGACTTTCGGGCATTCAGCGTGGCAGTCATAAGTCAAAGTACTCGGGCAGTCGGGTTCAGCTGGGGAGGAGCCGCTTCCTTGTGCAAAAATAACGAAAACAGAGGCAACTGTAACAATAACGGACACCGCAAGTCCCATAAAGTGCATTCACCCAAGGAAAAACCTGCCACCGCACCCGGGGAAATGTGAAAAGACGGTGGGGGAACGGCGCGAAACGATGGGGATGCTGCTGCAGCAAGTACAAGAGTACAAAAAACCAAACCCGCTCTCACGTGCAGAGACCAAAACAAAAGAGTCCACCAACACAAGTGCACACAAAGAAAATGCCGAGAAAAAAGCGTTTTGTTTTCTGGCTTGCTTCACTTCATTGCATTCTCCTCCTCAAGTAAAAGAAAGGAGAAAGGCCAGGGCGGGCGAAGGGGAAGTCTTTATGGCAGCAATTGAAGTCACAGCCAGGGGCAAAAACTTACAAAATACAAATGAAACCGCAGCTGGAAATACCCTAATTATTGTGGCTATAGTCTGAGGTTAGTATTTCCCATTGAGAGAGCTTATAATTTATTTATGATAGCTTGAGACCTATTTTTACAACATTAATTTCGTGGTTCTTGGGCAGAGGAAAGCCATTTCCCTTTCGAAAAACCTGTTTGCAATATTTCTATTTAAATTTCCTTACTGGATTAAAAGACCCATTCAAAGCAGCCACAAAAATGTTTCGTATAGTGCAACAAAGAAGCGAAACCGAATAAAAATTTCATCCAGACAAAAGCCAAAGTTGTGTGTGGGAATTCCAGGAGCAAAAAGGGGAATGGAATGGAGGAGGAGGCCATGTGGCAGTTTGGAAAAAGTTTATGGGCAAACTTGTTAAGCAAACAGAAACCAGAGACCCCTCCATTTTCTCCCGATCTTAAAACAGAGGCGACCAGGCTCCCGGAGATAAGCGCGTTAAAAAGTTCCCCGGAAACGGTTCCAAACGGGGATATTTGAGGAGAAAGCGGAAAGGAGATCCTGGCTGCCAGCTGTTTAATTAGTTGCACTCACCCCATCCTCCGCGCTGCAGGCTCAGCTCGATGGTTTTGCCTAATAAACTTTGGCCCCACACCCACCCCTCCCCTTTTGAGACCTTCATAAGTAGGAGAGTCTACCGCCTACATTTTCCCCCATTTTCCAATTTCACTCGCGCTGCACTTTACGAGCGCATCCATGAAATATTTAAAAAGCTTTGTGTAACAAGATTTGTTTATGCCGGCCGCGATCTCAGCATCGAAGTAGCGGAAGTGAAGGAAGGGGCACAGAGGTTGAAAGTACACTGAGGAAAAGTAGCTTATAACATTAGAGGTAAGCAAAAAAATATGGACTTTTGATTGTTTGTGATAGTCTTTGATATATAACATTATTCTCTGAAATATTTCATTTAAATTTCTAGAGATTATGGGATTTCAGTTGAATGAGAAACCAGTTGTTTTAAAGTATTTAATTAATAATTCAATTGTGAAGCTTAAGAAACTATAAATTCTATATTTATGGGAAAATTATAAGCGAATAGCATTACTTATTAGACTTAATCTGTAATTAATTAATAAGGCTTTTTAAATAAGCAATTTGAATTGAATTAAAGGTTACCTTAAAGGTCGTCTTGGCTATTTGGGAATTCTAACAATATGGGGAATATTTAATAGATTAAAAATATTAAAATCTCAACAGATCTTTCCGAGAGTGCAGTCCAAAGACTAACCGGCGGGAGTGGGATATTATGCTGATAGCTGGGAGGCAGCTAAAAGTTTCTTCTTTCGGGTATGTCGAGCACAATGTTGTTTGGCCCGAGCACATAATTGCATATTTATAACTCCGACAAGGCGACGTCGCAGCAGGCAGCAAATTAAGCGCAGCCCGGGGAACGCTTGCCCGTGGACTCTGTCTCCGGCTCAGCCGCTGCTCCTCAGCAGCGCCATTGTGTGCAGCAATTAATGAAGCATTTCTGTTGACTCCGCTCCGTGGCGAAGGGGTTAGCGAAGGGCCTGGTGACGGGGACGCTGCTTCGGCAGTGTGAAAGGGCGAGGGGAATGACGTTGACTTTTGGCAAAAGCCAATTGAATAACCATGAGTGTCGGCCTCGCTGGAGACTTGGCCCTTTGAAACAGGTCTAAGTTGCAAATTGATTTAGAGTTTGGATGGGCGGGTGACGGCGGCAAGGGGGTTGTAGGTTTCCACGTTACGCTGAATAATATATATATTTAACAAGGGATTTCTAGGGATATTGATCGGTGAAAATACATTTTTAGATGTATTTCAAATTTAGAAACATTTCCTAAAATTCATTCTCCGGTGTAGGCTTGGAATTGCACACACAATAAAGAGGCTTCAAGCTAATTGAAAGTTAAGTTTAAATCGATAAGAAAAGCTTTACATGATGTATCGATAAAAATAAATGAATTAATACCGTTCAAATAAAAATAAAATAAAAATAGGCGATATATTATATTAATATGTATATTTATTTCCAACAACAATAGTTTAATCCAGGCTTAGGCTTATATGTACGAACGATCCTGTATACCAAACACATTATGGGACACATAACACAACGTATAAATATCGATATACATTTTCCATCCATTGTTAAAATATAAAGATATATCTTTATCAAATTAACATGATTTTATAATTTTACAGAGTCAGTTGTTTATGCAAATAAAAATAAACGGCTTTCACGTCAGATACAGATTCAGTATCTATAAACTTATAATATCCGTCACTATATATTTCATTATTTGTTACGGAATGCGCTTTTATTGTGTTTTGGTTAATGTTTCTCAAAAATGTACATTATTTACTCATTTCAAAGTTTAAATTGTTTTTGCTATAAAACATTTAATTTATATACATGACATATTCCCCGCGACTCTCTCTCTCTCTCTTTTAATTTGTCCAACTCGCCGCACAAATGCACAAAGTAATACAATTAAATATTTTATCGTTAAAGCCAAAATAAATTAACTTTTTTGTATAATCGTGATTTGCATGTTCAATTATGGTTCCGAACAAAGTTAAGAGCTCAAATCGTGTAAATATGTTTCAATAATACTGCGATTCAATTGTTTTAATTGAACTGAAATGTAAATCGCAATGATAAAAGTGGGCGAGAAAATTAACAACAATGTATGTGTATAAATTAAAAAGGCTTTGGAGAGCCATTAGTCAATTTATTCAAAATGCCTCACTAATAGAATAGAAATACTGAGTGTGGAGGAGTGGAAAATTTATTGAAGGATTTTTGACATGGTACACAGAGCTTGTAATAATTATGCAAATTACTCGATGCGATGCAATTTGAGCAGTTCATTAGAGTTGCAAACGAGTTGCAGCTGAGAATTGAATAAATAACTCGAGAGTGTAGGACTCTACGGAATAAATGATACGTCAATGGGAAATTTTTGATTATTTTTCAAAGCGCTGCATAAATAAAACACAGACACTTGAGTTTATAATTAATTAAAACCAACTGGCGCTGTTATTGAAAGTAATCGTTTAATATAAACTTGTGACCCTGACCTTAGCTCAATGCATGTTTCGGTCAGTTCCGTTCCTCTTTAGCTATCAGTTTTTTTATTATTATTTCTTATCAACAGTTCCCAGTTCCAATGTCAAAGACAAAGTGCACGCACACTTTGTTGTTTTCTTAAGTTTAAATCGTAATTTATAATCAGTAATTCAAGGAAGGAATCCTGAACTTGCTCATATTCGAGCTTGTCTGTTTTAAAACAAGATTTAAGAATACAAAATGGCAAGTGCAAATATAATTCAACCTTGAATTGGGCTCTCAACTATCCGATAGAAAAGTCATTACTGCCTTAATTGCACAGCGATCATCTTTAATAGGGTTCTAAATTCTGATCATAGACTTTGGAGCCAAAGTAGCATTAATCACATATTTCACTTCATAATTGCCGGGTACGATGCTTTATTGAAATTAAGAATCTGCAGATAAATGGAATATAAAGTGCTGTCCACATAACGAATCCCACTTCCTTGTTTTCGTGGCCATAAATTGCACCTCCCTCTTGCAAGAGTACCGCGCAAGGCCAGGCCCTTAAAAGCGGATTTCATCCGGACTGAGGAGGTTTATGGGAGAGACCTGTATAATAAGCGGGGGGCCGAGGAGCAGCGAAGTGCGTGCTTATGAAAATATTTACAGCATCTGGGCAATGGCATGAGGAGAGCAATAAAGCTGAAAACGAAGGAGGAGTTCGGTTCGACCCGCGGTGGGGACTACACAAAAAAAAGTCAAGAAAGGCTGCAATAAAGAAAAGAGGAAGGCGGGGCCGAGCGGGCCCACACAACTGCAACTGAGAGTCGGTTTGCTTGGTTAGGCAGGAAAAACGTGATGCGAGTGAAAGCCAAGTAAGCCAAGGAAACGGCTTTCTTTTCGCCAGCAGATACAAGATACTCGGTACACACGCACACATTCACTTTCAGCCACAAACACAAAAAGTTGGCCAAGTGCCGCAAAAATGCATTTGTTTGAATTTGCGCCGAGAAACGAAACTAAACGAAATTGTGAAATGTGAAATGTAAAATGAGAAATGGGAAATGAGGAATGGCCGGGCTGCCTCTGTCGGTTCGTCCGTCCAAATGTGGGTCATAAGCCCAATGCCAGTAGCAGTCCAAATAACAGTAACAGACTCTTTTTCTGGCCAGGCCAACACGACACGTCCGAATGGTGAAATGTGTGCGGTAAACGCAAGAAATATGATGATAAATGGACAGCAATTGGCAGTCACTTTTGTTCAACTTCTTCCGACCGAGAGGAGTTCTGGGGCGGAGCAGAAGGTCAGTTGAAACCTTAGCTTAATGGAGGCAGAGCGTTAAGGTACAGTATATTAAAACTAACAAAGGTAGGTATATCAATAAGACACTATCTAAACTTTAAAATTTTTAAGGAATTAAATGAATTCTAAAACGCCGAACGGGAAAATGGCTATTTGATGTATATCTATAAGAAGACGTTGTTATTTTTAACCGAAGATTGTTGTTTAGTATGTATACACTTTTTTAAAGAGATAAAGGGTTCGTATATCGATTAGTAAACATCGTTATTTGGTACCGAATATTTTTGGTTTTGAAAATATTTGCATTATTTATGAAACAGCAGACCCATCATTTAGATATCCACGGGAAATGTCCGATATCACGTACGTAAATCGGTAAATGCATATTATATATTATAAAAAAATTAAGTATATATACACCAAAACTAGTGACCCTAACCACATATTAAAAAAAATGCTTATTAAGCAAACATTTAAATTACACTTTATACATATGTACATATGTACTATAAAAAAATAATAATATTATCTAAATGAAAAACATTGACACAACTTTAGTGCTAGCTAGCGTAACTTTATAAATATTCAACTAGTATAAGTGTATAAAATACAGATTTTTAGCTTCATAATATCTGACAAGCTGATATATCAATAACTTTTAATTATAATTCATTAAAATCACTGCTTTAAGTATTACTTATGCAATAAAACTGTAAGAAAACATCGCCTTCAGAGCAATTATTATTGATCGTCGACCATCACTACCTGAAGGTACGGCAAAAGCGAGTACAATGTGATAAACGTTAAATTATGACCCGAGCTGATATGACGATAAGATTTATTATCCGTTGTTGTTTAAACCATTCTGTTTAAACGGTAAACCGTTTAGTATGCACTCAGGTGAAAGAACATTAACCTTTAACCCGACATTTTAACCTATGCAAATTCCGCTGCAAATAAATATTTCTACGCCACCTAAATTATGCCTAAAGTTAAGTCCGCCGGTCAATAAGGAAGCGCTGGCAATGCAAACGGAATACCTGACTTAACTGGAATGAAATGTGAGATATGGGAGAACGCGGAGCAGACGAGGAGCAGAACAGGTTAGCAGACGCAGTGGTAGCCGCATAATTACCTGCTTAGTACAGACGGATGAGGAAATAAGTAATGACTTGTGCTGGATAAGTCTTAGATAATAACAAGAAGTGATTAAAAAGTCGGCCATAAAGTTGTTCTTCATTAGAGTGAAATAATGAGTGAGACGAGAACTAGTTCTGCATGCAAAGAGGTCTTATCTTTTCTTCAAGTTTTTTTTTTATTTTACAACCGTATTCAATAGTGCCCATTTCCGGCAGGCGACCTTCGCTTCGACTGATAATCGAGTCTCGCAAAGTATTACAGCATTTTTGATTAGCGAGACAATAATCATTTGGCCCCTTACCCCTCTAATCGCCGTCGTCACACGTTCCCATTATCAGTCCCCCTTAACTTGCTGGACCCTGGGAACAATAATTCCTACATCTGCGAATGAATAAAGAGACGGCATGTAAGTCGCGCTAATAGAAACACAAACCAACAGAAAAGTGCAATAAATTATAACACCCACACGGGTTAACGATCGCGGGGGTCACGGGGGTGCCTCGGCAAACAACAGGCGGTGCAATTATACAATTAGCGCAACAAGGGTGCAACAGAGATGGAACGATGCCGACAGAGACAAACAAATGCAAGTATAAATTTGCAATAATGAAAATAATTAGAAATTCAAATTCAATAAACGTAAAAAGGCAAAACAATAAATAAAAAGCAAAGCAAAAACTAAACAAAAAACCAATACGATAAATAGAAAAACTCATAAATAATCGGGCAGAACTTTTATACATTTGCATAGATTAAAGCAGCGATGGGCACGAGATCTAACGGTTTGAGCAGCAGCTCGCTGAAAAAAAAAA
>JAEIIJ010017099.1:0-11916 GCA_018904815.1 Drosophila ogumai | reverse complement strand
AAAAAAAAAAAAAAACAAGAAATAACAGGAAAAAAATAAGGCTGAACAAAAAAACCAAACTGAACCCGAGCCAACAACTTTCGGCAAAGGGTCAAAACGTGTGCTGACTGCGAAATTAACGCCACCTGATGGCCGAAACGTGTGGAAAGAGTCAAAGCCAAAAAAGGGTCGGACCTTGGCCAAGGGTTGCGTTGCTCATACGCCACGTGGCGCGTCCACCCAACAAAACATCAAACGGCGACTCGAGGAATGCGGCGAGGAGTCTTCTCTAAACGGAAGCACTCAGCCACCTAAAGAGTGTAAACAGGAGAGGTCAAAGTGAAAGTCTAGAACACAAATGAATGCTCTTTTTTGGGGTATAAAGAAGAGAATGAGAATAAGTTTATATAGTACCTTTAATAAGGAAATTTCAGTTATAAAACAAAATATTTAATTTGCAATTACGAATGCCAAAATATTTAATACAGATTTAAATTCTAGATAATAGGTTTTAAACCTAAGATTGCCTTGTAAGTATTCTTCTTCATATATAATATTTTGAGAAACCATTTCTTCATCGTTATCAAAAATAATTAAATTAATGCCAATGAAGCTGAATTTTATTCGAATTATTTTAGGAAAACAGTAACTAATCTACTCTCATTTATCATAATAAAAATTGAACTAAAGTCCGTATTAATTATAAACCAAACCTTTTTAAATTTATTTACCACAAATATTTAAATTCTACCCTTAAAAAAAATTCCATTTTGAAATAAATAAAATTCCTCTACTAAATTCCTTATCCCTACAGTTTCTGGTTTGACAGAACAGGTTTTGTGGCTATTCCCCAAGGACTCGGGCCAAGTCCCAGCTCAGGTTAGGGCATAATCATAACAAGCTCAAATATTCCCGGGGTCGCCCCGTGCAACATGAGACGCGTTTTGGGGTTCGCTTTTCGAATTTCCCGTCTGGCTCTGGCGTCTGGCAACTTTTGCCAGTTGCGGGTTAAGGGGTGTCATAATAAAACAAAAAAAAAAAAAACGAGCAAAGATTGAGGTGAGTTAAGAAGGCAGTGCAAAAACCGCCGCCGACACACGCACACACAGAGGCATAAACACACTTCCGCATCCGCTGCAGAGTTTCCTTGTCTGTGTGTGGCGAAAATATCTAAACATAATCGAGGGCGGAAAATAAGGGTGGCGGCGTTATAAAGGCGGCATGTTCCGGCATTTCCTGTCTACACTGAAAAGAAATATTAAAGGGGTTTCTTTAAATGATTTTTGGATTTAATAAAATATAAAAAAAAGCTATTTAATAAAAGTACTTCCAATTGAAAATAAACATAGGCTTTCCTTTATGTAATTTCTCTGCCTAAAAATTCTGTTAACAATTATTTAATTCACATTTAAAGCCGTCTTGCTTCAGCTTTCAACTTAAAGGACAGGCGTAGCTCCCGGATTATCTAGGAATGTGTTGCGTAATTAAAAGCGCAACAGGGAAATTATGGTAGCATCCAGCGGGTGGAGGGTGATATTTATGGGGGATAGGTAGCCATAACATTTGGAGCAGAAAATTAAATAAATTTGCATGTCAAATGCGCATTAAGAGCAACGCGAGCGCGGGCAAAGGAATTTCCTCCCTTACCAGTTTTCATACCTTTTCCCAACTCTGTGTGTGTTGTCCTTCTCCCTGATTGTGACAACAGGCAAAAAAGGATTTGCCACAGGACGAGACATTCAATACAAAAAAAGGAAAAAAATTCCAGGGAGATGCGAGGAAGAAAAGCGAAAACAAAGGAATATGCAAACGAGGAATATCCCCAAAAATACCTCCTCCTCCTCTCTCTCTCTCTCTGGAGAAACAACAAAAAAACAACCAACAAATGTCAACACAGGGACTGAGCTGCCAACACAACAAAAAATATACAATTTTTTGCTGTTGTTGTGTGCGCAAATTAAATTAAAATGTTAAGGCCAGCGGGTTGGAGGGACGGAGGAGTGCAATTTTGTTGCTAATGATTTTGACTTGTTTGGGGATTTTCAGTTTTCGCCAACAGCAAACAGTCACAGTCAACGGCAAAACAAAAACCAAAACGAAAATAAAGCCGAAAAAAATAATTCCGAAATTCTAAAGAAATGTTAAGCCGGCTGGGAGGGAAATGTATTCCCCAGTCACGCCCACTCCGACTCCCGCCACCACCACAAAAACCACAATCAAAGTAAACAATGCAATTTTCCCTCAACCGAATTAGTTGTTTGCTTCGAGGGGTTGAAAATCGGGGGGAATAGAGGGGGGGAAAAGCGTAAGGAAATAGCCACAAAACTACTGGGAAATTTGTCCGAAAGTGAGCATTAATTGGCCACGAAAAAGTTCGCAGCCGGAGCGGTTGAGAAAAAAGGATAATAGTATTTGCCATTAAAAAATATTGAAAACGGGGAAAAGATAAGCCCAAAGCTGATTTTTAAGTTGAGGAAATTATATATAATATTTTAAATATTAAATAATAATAATAAATAATACCAATGGACCAAGAAAAACTTGGCACGATACAGCTAGAGGCAAGCAGAAAAGACAGGATAATAGTAATTGCCATTAAAAACTAACAAATGAGTCTAAAGCTAATTTTGAAGTTGTGGAAATTCTATTCAATATTTTCTACGTAAATAACTAAATATTTTTATTTTAATCCCAAATGCATTTCAACATCACCCGAAATCATTTATAATCCCAAATTGATGGCCATTTCACAGTTTATAATTTCCACTTTGAAATAAGTAGGTGATCTGCAACTATTAATCAAGCATAAATCAGTCATTGAAAATGAATTACATTTAATTGGCCATCAATATTCCCCCTGTTGGCTTCCAAATTGACTTGTCGAAATAAAAACAATCACCGAAACGAGGCAGCACATATGAATAAACAATATTTAATATATAAAACAAAACGAGGCAAAAACTCAGCCCCCACTTGACAAATAAAATAAGGGAGTACATATGTTAATACGCTGGCCCATCAATCAAACGAATCCAATTTCAGCTCAAAGAGATGTGAAACGAGTCTGCAAATATCCTCTGTGAGCGAAAAAATATGCAAAGCATTTTTATGCGGAAAATATTTTTATATTTTGCAAACATTATAAATCAATAAACAGAAAAATAAAAACACCATGACTGTCTGCCTGTCTGCCAGGCTCCCATCATAAAACGGGATATTCATGTAAAAAAAAGAGAATGCTGCAGAAAAAAGGAGTAGCTGAAAAGTGAATCAAAGCTTGAGTTTAAACAAATATTTATGGGGCAGAAAATTGAGTTTTTCCCTTTGGTAAAAAAGTAACTACTTGACACTTGCCCCACTCCCCCCGTCTGCTTGGGGGGACAATAAAAAGCCCATTCCATATTGAGCCATTGACATGGCCCTGTGTCTGTTGCCATGTTGCATTGATAGACTCCCAGCGTTGTCATGTTCTGGTGGCCCAATTTAATGTGCCATCAATTTTTGTCCCTCCTTCGCCTGTCTACTGTCTGATATGCCTATCACATCAAGGACCCCAGGCAGGCTGTAAAAAAAGAGGAGACAGACCAACGAGATGACTGCTCCTTACAATGCTCCAAGGAGCCCTCACTCGCTCTTTCTCCCTGCCTCCTCTGTGTCACCTAAAATGCCATCAGCAAAATTGGAAAAATTTCCTCACATATATATACATATATGTATATATCGTATATGTATATATAATATATATAAACAGGCTGAGAATACGACAACTCCGATTGCGACTGCGATTGCTGTCTATAACTAGCATTGACATCTCGTTTTCTTCCCCCCAGGAGCCTCTGTCCAAGGAAGTGGGTAAGGTGGCCAATATCCTGGCAGTGGGTATCGAGGCCAAATAGGCCGTATCAGGGCTTGGATGTGTGCGCCATTTAGCCAGGTTAGATGCGAAGTTAAGGAATGCTCCCGTTAAGGATTTGAATGCCTTGGAACACAATTGCTGATGAGCATAATAAAAAGTGGAATAAGGCCACGGATAAAGCCTGGTTTGTTGAAGTTAATCTATTGAATACGAAAGTTTAAGCTTAGTTAAAGAAATAATATTGAGTTTATTATTATAATTTTTTAAATTTCAATATAATTTAAGAGTTGACGTTGGATTGCTCAGTCGAAGAACATCGCTGCTTGTGCTAGTATTTATTAAAATTACTTTTAAATAATATTATTTTATTCTAGAATTATTTGGTAAAGATAAAACACAATATAAGCTAATCTTTGCTTTTTAAAATATATACAAAGTAAGGCCATTAATAAAAGAATACTATTCTTTTATATATTTCTTTTATAGTTATTAGTAAATATAAGAGGTGAGGTTGTTAATTAAACATATACTTTTCTTTGTAATACTTTTTTTTTACATTTGGATTGGAGTCTTGGCTCAATCAAAAAACACTGTTTTGTGCTCGTAATTATTAATATTAACCTAACATAACATAACATAACAAATAAAATAAATACGAATATAATCGTATCTTTGCTTTTAAAAATATATTCTTCCACTATTCCCAATTTTATTTTAACTTGAAAACTAAGGAAAAGGCTAAGGCTAAAACCTTTAGCAAAACCTTTTCCTTAAATGACTTACTTTCAGCCTGGCCCAAAGGTATTACCTCTCTTTTCATCCCTTTCAGAAAACTCCCCTTCAACTTACATTTTCTCAACTCTTAAGTCTGCAAGCTAAAAACTACCATCTAAAGGCCAAAACAAATTCCACCTAGATCTACATATATATACCTTACTCCCTTGGTAATCTACTTTAAGTGTAAGAGACAACCCCCCACATTTTCCCAACCCCCTCAAAGTGACAAATTCCTTTTTGCACCGTGCGTGTCAATGGCCTTTGGCTAAATAAAAGACATTGCCTCAAGTTGAGCATTTGACGCTTTTTAGGCCTGACTACTTTGTCACTGGAAGCAACCCCAAAACCCACCCAAAAAGACACACTAAATGCGCATAAAAAACCAAGACTTTTCTTTTTTTCTCAGCCTGCAACTCAACCAATTTGCGATAAAAATAAAACATATTGCTCAATAGACAACAAACCAGGGGGAAAAGGCCAAAAAGTGAGTGGCGAGGAGCTGTGGGAATGGATGGAAGGAAATGGCTGAGCGACAAGGGATTTCCCACTGTGCCACACGTCGTATACGCGATGCGGGCGAAAGGGCGGGCGGTAAAAACTTTCCCCGTTGCAGTTGTCACGTTTCGCATTTGCTACCTAAACATTTTTACTCAACTCGATTTGTATTTTCCCGTTTTCCGGCTGCTATATTTTCTTGGGTACTATTTTTCCAAAAGAATTGCCAGGGCTCAAGTTTACTATTTATGTTGTAAGTTTGTTTTAACTTGTTAGTTATATGTTATTTTATTTTTAGGCTTTAGAAATAGCCCCAATACACCATATATATTTTTAGAATTTTTTTTTTAAACATTAATACATTTAATTTAAATGTCAAGAAGACAAAAACATTGAACACTAACCCTATACTGAAAAATATACTTGTAAAATAATTTAAAATAACACTCCAAGATTACTTCAGTTTTTTCTAAACTTCTTCTAAAATTCCTACCTTTTTCCAGGGCATCCCTATCGTCCCATAACCATACACCATAAATTGTCCTATGTATCCCCTGTTTTTATATCCATGTAAGCAAAAGTTTTGGCTTGTTGCAAAATTTTCCACCCGCTGGAATGGATGGCCAGAAAAGTTTTTCGTCCAGGGGATGCATTGCATCTGCTGCAGGAAAGGCAGAAGGAGGGTGGAAGGTGCATTAAAATTTATACAAAACACGAATGCAGCTGCAAACTGCAACTTGCAACTGCAACTTGGGTATTACATATCATTTATCGATTGATTTGAGTGAGAGGGAGAGCCATGGCCAAAGTTGGCCCACAATGTTTTTTGTCTGCGTCGTCAGGTGAGTTTCCAGATTAAATCACTCGAATGCATTTGCATTTCCTTGTCGATTGCAACTTTGTTGTTGGTTCTCGGAATCTATTTTCGCATTAGACTGGCAATTGATTCACAAATCGGATAATTCAATAAGCCCTAAAGTTCTTAGCAGGAAACGTTGCGAAATATACGTCTGCAGACTTTTAGTTACTATTATCCAACGATTTACATAACATACAGGGGTTTTCTCTTAAAGTTTGCAATTCATTTTCCCTCTTTTATTGGCTTTCCACTGGCTTAGGAAAAGCTCTAGCTGGCCGTGAATAATTCATCTAGGCGAAGTTATAGGCACAGCTTGAGACTGATGATAAAATATTAGGCGGGCATCGCCAGGTAGCTTCTGCCATAATCACTCACAGGCATTAAACATGATAAATGACACATAACCAGGTAGGTACTCTGCCTTCTGCCGGTTTTCTACCCCTTCTTTGGGTGTCCTTGGGCGTCATAAATTTTCTTTGATAGCTGACATATGATACATATAAAATGTAAGTGTTTTGGGTACTTTCTTTGCTGTTTTTTTATTGCTTATTATTATTTCGTTTCGGTACTTGTGTTTAAAAATAACTAGGAACTTTATAGTCAATCAGAGCACGACAAAGTAATCTTGTTTAAAAATATTGTATGGCGGTAATCATCTTATTATTTTAATGCCTTTAACATTACCTTAGGAGTAGCGTTGCAAAAAAATGTATAAAATATGTTCAGGGATCAAAATATAAATTAAATTAATTGTAAATAATTTTTTATACATGTTGCTCTATAAAAAAATCTTTCATTATTTAAAATCCGAAATAATACAAATTTACTTTAAGATAAATATTTCCTTCTAACCCTTTCGTAACCCTTCATAAGTCCCCAAAATTCGATTTGATTTCCATAATTTCCCCGCCAGCTGTTGTTTTATTTAACCAAAAAACCTAATCAACGGCAACTTTACCCATAAAAATCCCTCAAATATAACCCCAAATTTTCGGACCCGAAAAGCAGCCACTATAGTAACCCTTTTTTCTTGGGCTTCTCTAGGTTTTCTCTTTTTTTTACACCAATTTATGGCCAAGAGCTGCCAAAAAGCTAGAAGAAAGGAGCAACGATGTCCGAGGAACAACGGCAGCCATATGTTCCAGATTGACCACAGCATCATAAATTTTTTGGGATTTAACATGTGAAGCGGAGGCAAAAAGCTGACCACCATATAAATTCTTATATATAAAAGCTATATAGGGAGCAAAAAATGAAAAGGAAACTCCAGATTGAGGGCAGCTCAAAGCAACTTCGACTGCTACTTCAACTTTGGCGTGCATAAAACATGAATTAAGGTAATGAAAATTTATTGACTGCTCGCTCTCAGCGTGCTCATAAAACTTACAAGGTCATTAAGAATGCATGGGGCTAGGGGAGGCTGGGCGAGCCTCCCCCTCTTAGCCAACCCGCCGAAATATCTTTTTAATCTCCGCAATAAAAATATGAAAATATTTATGTATATATACTATATATATTTTTCGATTGCATTTTTCACACCAATTTTTTTGTGCCAAGCTTAAAAAACAAATTTCGTTGGATTTTCTTGTATATTTTTGTTGTTTTTGGTGCGAACAATTTTTCATGCTCGCCGCTATGGAAAATCGTTTTCCAATCACGTAAACACAGCTGGAATTTTATTGCTGCGTGTTTTATTAAAAAAAACCAAGGGAAAATGAAAAAAAAAAACAGCTGAAGAAGAAGAAGTTCCGAGGGAGACCTCGAAATCGTTGAACGCATTTTCGCAGCAGAGCGCTGTAATAATAAAAGTTTTCCGCGGAGGAGGGCTTTCCGCAGGACACCACCGAAATCAGGCACTGGGCGAGTGCGAACTACAGATGCAGTCAGATATATATTATGTGTGTGTGGATATATCCCTGCGGGTCTCCATGGGGCGTTATGGGGCAGAGCGTATAAATCAACCCGAAAGCGCGCACACTTATTTGCCGCTCTGCGGCACTGAAGTCCCGGATTGCACTTTCTCTTCTTTTTTACTTTTTTTTTTTTTTTGTTTTTATTTATTTTCTTTTTAAACTGAGTCCTCTGGCTTAGGGTTTTGAGGATCAGTTTGCTGTGGCCATTGCAGATCATGGTATTACCAGGGAAAGGTAATTGCTGGTATTTTGACAAAAGGAGGGAGGAGGGTTTGCTGGAGAGATACTATTTAAACAAATACATATTAAAATAATATTAAATAAAAAAACAACAAAACAAAACAAAATAAAAAAACAATAATTAAACTTAAAAGTATTTAAAATATAAATTTAAACCCTTAAAAGCAATTTCAAGTCACTGACTTAAACTTTGACTAAGTACGTTTCTTTCCTGTTTATTAAATTAAATTACAGAATTCCTTTAGTTTATTACTTATTAATGATTACCTCCATACAAAAAGCATTAACTTCTCTATATGTATACCCTTCTATTGTTCCTAGATTTTAAAACTTATTTTTCTTTCTTGTTTTTAGTTCTTAAAATTTTACTGATTTCAGCAGATGCTGGTGCTACTTTCGCTGTTGCACTTCGCCTTGAATCCCAGACATTGTTGCAAAAAATTTACCCATTTTTCCCCATTTTTCCTTTTTCTTCTTACATTTATTTATTATATTCTTTTCGCTTTTGTTTCTGGGACTGGGGCGGACCTTGGTCAACGGGTCGCATGATGAATGCAGTGGGCATTAGGGAGGAAAGCGTGCGGTGTCCGTTGGCAGTGACCAGGGAATTTATTTGTTTTGTACTTATGGTGTCATAAAATTGTTTTAAGGCCAACTTAAATAAAAATGCAGAAGTGGAGCACAAAAAATGCAGCAGCGAAAAAAAGGGATAACAGCGAGCCAAGGAGCGTGGCAAGAATCAAATGGTCATTGGGGAGAAAAGAAAAGCGGAAGGAGTGCCAGGAAAATGCATGGCATGTCATTTTCTGCTTATTTTCTAAATTGAAAATACTTTGCGTTGTAATTTTTCAGAAGAAAAAAGCAGCTTAGAGAGAGAGAATGGAAAATAAGATGGGAATAAGAGTTAAGTGGTGGAAAAAATCTAATAAAAAAGACAAGAAGAGTTAAATAATAATTATAAAGGCATAAGACCGAAGCTAACGCATATTTTGTATTTTTTTATTAATTTTATGGTTTTTAAATTTTAAATTTATTAATAATATTTTGATAGCCCGATAAGCTTTGAGAGCTTATTTATATTTCCTCTTTTTCTAACCATTCTAATTAGCCAACTACTTTCGAGAATAGCTTCCTGAACAGTACTTTACGCATTATAAGTACAATTAACCCTGACTTGGATTAGCTCCTTACCTCCTTTGACTACCTCATCCTGCGGCAAGAGACTCCATGGCCTGAAACCACTTTAGATGAGGATCCTCTTTACCTTTCTTTCATAACTTCTATATTTTTTAGAGGAAAACTCTGGGGATAGGGAGGGGGCGGTATATTTCTTTTCGCATTTTTGCCCTTGGGCTGCATTAGATATTTCGCTAAGCTGCATAATGAAATGTTTGCAAGTGCTTAGCAATGCAAATTCGCGCTGGCCCTCCAGGTGTGACCATGGTCACGGGGAAAATGCGAAAAAAACGAAGGCAAAAAATATGGATGGCAACTTTCCTCGGGGGCCCCTGGACAAATTATCTAATTAAAGCAGAATGAAATTTCTAGCCACTGTCGGCAGCTGTGGGGCTTATGCCAAGGCTTTAAGCATTCCCCATGCAAATAATCCACAAAGGAAAAGTTACAAAAATTCAGAAAAAAAAAAAAATGTATATATATAAATTATGCAAAGGACCAACTTTTGTGTGTTGCAGCTATCTGAAAACGCCACTTAGCAGCTTTAAGTGTCTGTCAATGTCATATTTTTTGTGCAAAGCTTACAGCAATTTTTTGGTGCTTCATACTTGTACTGGCTGATAAGCTTAAAACAAATGCAAAGACCCAAAAAGAAGAGGAGTCTGCAAAAATAACAAGGAATCTGTGCAGGGAAGTCGAACTGGGGAAGAGTAAATATTGAATACTCTTATGAGTCTATCTAGGGTGCTCTAGAAATCACTGAGGTTATAAAAATGCTTTAAAATGTGTTTTAAATTATAAAACAATTTTTATTTTTATATTTAATATTATAAATTAAGTTTTTAGTATGCTATTACTTAAATATTGAATATTGGAATATTCTATGAGTCTGACTAGGGTGCTTCAGAAATCACTAAGAGTATAAAACGTTAAAAAATGTGCCTAAAAAAAATTCAATAAAATTTAAAATTATATTTTTTGCAATGTAAAATTTTGTGGCACAAGTCTAGACACATTTTTAAAGGGTTATTTTAAAATAAGTGAAATTTTAAAGATAACTTCAACTTTCAGATAAATATTTTATATGGTTTTTAGTCTAATTTCTATTTTCTTTTTATTCACATCTTTTAGCTATATTTAAATTCTAATAATGTCACTTAATCTACATATATATCATATAGTCCCAACAAAAACACCGCCACAACAAGGTATCGCAAAAAAAAAAGGGCTCAAATGATAAAATTTTAGTGCCGACGCGAGGATACAGAGGAAGTTCAAGCCGAAGGAGACTTCCTGCCTTCTTGCGGTGCTGGGTGTCGCTGCTGCCTCTTTTGTCCAAGTCACTTCATAATTAAGTAATCCCCCCGACTATGCAGTTCACCTTAAGCTGCCAACTGGGAGAACGACCTGGGACAGACACCAAGGAGGCCGAAGACGGGAGACTGTAGACTGGAAGCTGGCTGACTCTGGGACTGGTTTCGCACACCATAACGGAGCTTTGAGACAGCCTGGCAGCATGAATGAGCTGCCTAACCGAAAAACGAATAAGAATATAAGCAAAAAAAATTAAATTTAAGGCAAATTTTTCACTGAGAGGAGGCAGCCAGAGAGAAAAAAAGGAAAAACAAGAAACTCTAGCGATTGCAACGGTAGCCGAAGTCCGCACTGCAGGCATCCCAATCACAATCAGCGAGAATGCAGAGAAACGCAGAGTTGGCCAATTTGCACTGAGAGAAATATCACAGGAAATTCTGAATTCAGAACTATATGTTTCGAATTTGTTAAGTAATATTATTGAATTGAAAAGAAGTCTAGAAAAATATGAAAGTCAAAAAATAAAAATAGTAAAAAAATAAATAAAGTTTAAACCACCTAAAAATTTGTCTAATAGTATACAATATTATTTTGTTTAGGTTCCACATTCCGTTACATTTTTATTTACGATTTAACATTTTTTGACTTTTGAAAAATATATTTTTAAGAGTCTTTAAGGCCCTAGTGATTTTTGTAGTCATTGATTGACTTTGATTTTTGATTTTGAATTTGATTATTTCGTAGTAGAAGTTTAGATATTTAAAAAGAATCCATTAGCCTCCAGCATAATACCTTGATTATGTTAAAACAAAATAAAATTAAAATTTATTTAGTTATTATTAACTAAATAAATTTAATTTTAAAATACCACAACCTCTTTATTACCTCCTTCAAAATCAAATAAAATATTTCTTCTATTTCAAAATTATATCTAAAATTTCGTTTCATATCTCTCAGTGTTCTTTTTGGTGCTCGTGAGGGGATCCAACCGAGCATATCTTATTACCCCTGCAGAGCTCTGGCAAGGGGTCCAGATTACCAAGTAGCCAAGGCAACTTTAACTGCCTCTCGCTTTGACTTTGACACATGTTATGAAATTTGAATAGATCACCGCGAACATTACGACTCGCGTAGAGTTAAGGAGGTGTGAGAAGAGCCAAGCAGGATGATGCAGCAGAAACCTGTACACATTTACAACTTGATTTGTTTTTTGTGAAAATATATATCCGCGTGAGTTCTGCCCGAGAGAGAAAGAACATATGTACAATGAGTTAACATGAATTGAGTGCCAGTTAAATAAAGCTGTT
>JAEIIJ010017089.1:0-15857 GCA_018904815.1 Drosophila ogumai | reverse complement strand
TATATATATACCACAGCGATATAAAAGGATCTTTGGAAAACCTGGCCTTTTTTAGCTTGCAGACTTGTTAACCAAGGTGTTTGCCGATCTCGTCGAAAAGGTGAGTTTTCGTCGTCAGATTTACTGCGCCATTTTTGAATTAAATTAAATTCCTTTGCTTTTATTTATAAGTCAAAAACCGTTTTCTTTCATTATTATTTTGTTAAGCAAAGGATGAATAACAAAATTGAGTACTTAATTTTCGTTTCATTTTACTTTTCTATTTTTTTTTTTAACTATTTAAAAGTTGAATAAAAAATGTTTTATCTATTTTCTATTTTTCTTGCTTTGAATTTCTGTATTTGAAATTAATTGAAACTTTTTTATATGAATGATTTTCGTTTTAAAATGCTAAATGATGAGCGGCAGAACAACCTCTGGAAGTACTTAGATTTTTATTTAATTTATTTTTGTGTTATTAATTTACTTGTTTTATATTTAAACCCTTAATAAATTGATATTTATTTATTTTTGGTACATTCAAGAGATTCTTGGCTAATATCCAAATTCACGCGCTCCGTCTACGAACTGGATCAGCCCATAGCTGCCCGAGACCATCCAGTGGGGATCCTTGTTGGTTAGCGCCTGTGATGCACCCTCGGCCAGTCCCGACACAATCTCGCTCTTGACCCGCCGCAGCGCACAAATATTGCTCGGGAGGAAGCCCCGGAGGCACGTACTCAGCTCCAGGTTGCTGGCCCAGCAAACATCCTGCAAGAGCTTGCGGTAGTTGAGCTCTCCCTTGAAGACCAACAGTTTCGACAGCTGCAGGGAGCTGTACAGCTCGGGATCCGTTTGCGCCATGCTGAAAGAAATGAGTAAGCAAGTGAGTTAGGCTGCACTTCGCCTTATCCTCCAAACCCACCTGCAAAAAGCGTGCGGCGAAGTCCAGAAATGTGAAGTGGGCGCCAACTCAAACTTGCCCTCGTCAAGGAACTGCATAAACTTCTTGCCCAGCAAACTGATGATGTAGTCCGCGTGCTGGCTTAAGTACTCCAGGGTCCACTTGAAGTCTCTCTCCGTCACATCGGTCACAAACCAGGGATGGGCCTTGACATGGAAGCGCACCTTGGTGGCCATTCCCTGCTCGACCATATATTCCGCCAAGATAAGGTCGCTGAATAGCTCGTAGCCCGCGTTGTCCAGAATGAAGTCCACCTGCTGTGGCTTTTTTGGATTTTCGGTGTTCAGGCAGCGCCAAATCTCTGCCGCCTGGTCGACCAGCACATACTCATTCGTGGCCTCCACGTCCTTTAATACCTTAAGGTTCAGCATTTGGGCTGCTGCCTCCGGATCACTGACTGCATCATTGCAGTTGCTCCACAGGTTGATCTTGAGCAACTCCCCGAAAAACTCCGGGGTGCGTTCAGGGCGACGCGTGTACTTGGTTAAGGCCAGCACGTCGTCCATGCTGCCGGTCAGCGCCTGCTCCTTGATCTTGGCGAAGTAGTCGTAGCCCTTGAGGAAGATGCTGTTCTCCACGAAGGAGTACAGCTTGCGGTACAAGTAGCACTCGGCGTTGAGGGAGCAGCCGCGGTAGAAGGTGCGCTCGCCACTGGGCAGGTCGCCGAGGAAGTTGTTCCAGTCATTCTGGTCGGGTTCTAAGGATCGGATTTACGATTAAGTTGGAGCCTTGACAGCGGGAAAACTTTTAACCTGCTCCCTTGAAATTGTGGAAGGCCTTGTCCGTCTGCAGCTCGTACTTCAGCTGCGAAATCAGTCCTATGATGGTTTTCAGCTCATCCCGCGCCTCTTTTTCAAAGTCGTTGGAAGCTGGAGAAAACATAATCAGTGAGTGATGGGTTTAAACCAATTTCCGAATCCTCACCATATTGGGCCACTAGCTCCGTCTTCTCCCGCGTCATTGTGTCTATCACGTTGGTCAGCACCACGGGCAGCCTGTTCCTAAGACTGTGGTAAGCGAAGCTCCGCTTGTACTGGCCGGACATGAAGGCGTTCAGCGGCGTCTGCATGTCCACAATGTTGTATTTGGCGTCGAACGCGGTCTGGATGGACCGCGGCAACTTGGATTCCTTGGCTGGGGCCTCATTCTTTGTGCTTGGCTCGGCCTCGGCGTCATTGTCCTTCGACGAAGATTCCATTGGTGTCATTTTTGTGTGCGTTTATTTGTATTATTATTGCTAAATTTTTATTATATTATTTAAAAGCTTCCCCAATGGAGGGCACAATTCGACCAGTGTTGGCTAACGTGGGTCATACTGGGCTTACACGGCGGCAGTGTTTTTAAAAACTTAGTGTGATTATCGTGAATTAAGGGGAGAGTTGAATATAAATAATTTATTTTTATTTAATGTATCATGGATGACACAGGGAAATTACGGAGTTAAAATTATGTGGAAGAAGGAAATATGAAAACACAAATTTTAATATTCATTGGAATTAACTATTACAAAAAAAGTCCCATTATCTTATAGAAATAAATTAAAGTCTGTTTATTTATAAACTATTTGCCATAGGAAGAAAGCTATTTTGATCATAAATAAATATTTTGATCATAAATCATAATAATTATAAATAAAACAGTATTCGTCACCCTCGAACTGCCGACGTGTAAACCCAGCGTCAGTGTGGCATAACGCCCACCCACCCCTGTGTCGTTTTTTAGCCCCTTTTCGACTTCCGCATCTGATTCACGACACCGCTCAACACTGCACTTTAAGGCAGCAGTTTTTTTTGGGCATTGAGCGACGCGAGATCTGCAAAATGTTGAAAACGCGCGGAACGGACGACAACTGATCGGTTTTATACATAATATAGAGAGGTGATCCGAGCCTAGGGCCAACCGCAAAGCGGCAACCGCAGCCAATGCCTGCTGGCTGAATAGGAGCGCCCACCCACCCAGCGACTCACACACACTGACTGGGATTCGGACCCACCACACACCCCGCACACACACACTCGCGAGGGAGCCCCCACTCGCACACCACACACACTCCGCACACACACCCGCGAGGGACGGGACACACACATCGCGATGTCGCACCTACCACTGCCGCTGTACGGCTTCGCGGCGTTCTTCATGATTTTCTGGTTCGGCACCTGGATGGTGCATGTGATAGCCATCTGCTACGGGCGCTACAAGCTGCACAAGAAGTCCTGCAAGCTGCCCACGGAGGCCCAGCCACTGCCCGGCGTGTCCATTCTGAAGCCGCTGATGGGCGTGGATCCGAACCTGCAGCACAACCTGGAGACCTTCTTCACGATGGACTATCCGCTGTACGAGCTGCTCTTCTGCGTGGAGGACAAGGAGGATCCGGCCATCCAGCTGGTGGAGCGGCTCCTGACGAAGTATCCCAAGGTGGACGCCAAGCTCTTTGTCGGCGGCTCGGACGTGGGCGTCAACCCGAAGATCAACAACATCCATCCCGGCTACATGGCCGCCAAGTACGACTTCGTGATGATCTCGGACAGTGGCATCAAGATGAAGGACGACACACTGCTGGACATGGTCCAGAACATGTCCGAGAAGCACGCCTTGGTCCACCAAATGCCCTTCACGAGCGACCGCGATGGCTTCGCGGCCACCTTCGAGAAGGTGTTCTTTGGAACGGTCCAGAGCAGGATCTACTTGTCGGCGGACGTGCTGGGCATCAACTGCCACACGGGCATGTCGTGCCTGCTGCGCAAGGCGGTCATCGACCAGCTGGGAGGCCTGAGGGCTTTTGGCTGCTACCTGGCGGAGGATTTCTTCATTGCCCGCGACATAACGCGACTCGGCTGGAAGATGCGCATCTCCAGCCAGCCGGCCCTGCAGAACAGCGGGCTGTGCGACATTGGCAGCTTCCAGGCGCGGCTCATCCGCTGGGCCAAGCTGCGCGTGGCCATGGTACCAACGACTATACTGCTGGAGCCCCTCTCCGAGTGCATGATCCTGGGCGCCCTGGCCGCCTGGTCCGCCTCCGTGCTGTTCAGCTGGGACCCGCTGGTGTTCTACCTTGTGCACGTGCTCTGCTGGTTCCTATCCGACTGGCTGCTGCTCTCCATTGTCCAGCACGGCTCGATGCCTTTCCACAAATTCGAGTTCGTCATCGGCTGGCTGTTCCGTGAGCTGACGGGACCGTATCTGTTTCTGCACGCCCTGTGGAATCCCGCGATTCGCTGGCGCACCCGCACCTACAAGCTGCACTGGGGCGGTGTCGCCTACGAGCTGAACAGCCCCGCCTCCGATGCAGCCAACGCCCCGCTGGCACCACAGCAGCCAGCGCCCACGTTAGCGGGGGCGCCAGAAGTGGCCACGACGACGGGAACAGGATCAGGATCAGGATCGACGGGGGAGACGCTGATCTGCACGGGCGCCAAGCAGCGACTGCTGGCGTCGTAGCAGCCACTAGTTAAGTTTGTTATTTTGTACTCTCAGCGTCTGGTATTAGTAGTATTATTAGCTGAACCTTAGTCACTACGTAAGCCTAGGCTTAGAGCTTTAAAAAGAGAGTGGCGCGGACGACGGACCTAGATTAGGGATTAGACAACCAGATCGAAGATCGATCGTGGCGCTTGGGGTGAACCCGGCCAGGCGCAGTTTGTTGGCTTCGCGGAAACTGGTTAACGATGCTTTGTGTATATAATTATTACGTATGTTTCGAGTGTGTGCGGGGGCAGCAGCCCCTGCACTCGCCTTATAGTTAGTCTTACGAACGTTCCCCGCTTCTTGAATTGTAATTACTTAATTTATTTTTCGGCCCAGCACCTTAGTTGAATACTGTTATCGGTTAAGCCTCCTACGTTTATGATTACGTTATAAGTTGAGTTGAGTTGTTTGCGTTTTGTGGTTCTTCCGCCCTTTGTTTTTGCCTCAGCTTCTGTACATAAGCTCCGAGAATGGAAGAAAGCCATTGAATAAATCGAATCGAATCGAATCGAAACGAATGAAAGAAAACCCATTAGGTTCTGATTGATTGTAGGGTTCGCTCCGCAAGGTTCATCGTTATCAGTGAGTCACCAGAGCGGGGGATTTGGCCAAATAGCTGGGAAACATCAGCTGACTCATCGGCTTTGCACTGAGTTTTTAGCGTAATTAATGTCGTCGCACTTTTGCCCCCTTGCCCGCCACTACAAGTGATCCCATCTCTGGTCTGGTTCCAAGTGAGGTCAGCCGGGAGCGGAGGGCATTAGATCCGGGGCCAATGTTGAAATAGAACTTTCCACGATCACATGATCGGCGGAAAATTCTTTCGATTCTGTGCGAGAGAGCAGCACCTTATCTTAATGGACTTAAGCCATGACAACAGGGCGGCGGCACAAACATATTTATGAATTGAATGACTCCCAGATAGGCCGAGGATGGGGAGGGGGCATATCAGACGAAGCAGGAAGGGGCAGGGGACGATCGTGGCCTCTGGATTTGGACCAAGGCCGCAGCTTACGCCTTAAGTAAAAACAATTAGTGGGACTATAAACACGGACTGCAGCTTGGGCTCCAAAAATGGGTGAAAATGTGTGCAATTAAATGCGGAATGGAATGACGTACGTTCGGGGGAACAAGGAGTGCTGTCTCCAGAATTATGTAAATTAATCAATACTTATCAATGGCCCAAGGCACGGCATTCCATTCGAATTTTCCTCTTCAGTTAAGCGATTAGATAAAATTCTTTGTCGTCGTTTTTGCCAAGCTAAATCGGAACTTAGAGCGTATTTATTAATTAATTAACTAAGTCTAAAGCTAGTCAACAAAAACAAAATGAAAATAAATTCAGTATGATGACCAACATAATCGTTTGTTTGTTTACTTTCGTGTGTAATTCAAATTTATATAGGTTCTCGGGGCTGCAGATAAGGTGACATGGAATGAATCACCCGCTTGGCTGGCTTTGTGATTTACAATTCCTGGGTTTTCTCTATTATGATTACGCGGAGGACCAGTGCCTAGGAAGCTATCTAATCATGTTCGGAGCGGGCACGTGAGCGGCGGCATGACCTCTGCCGGAAAAGGGTGCGCCGGAGAAATGCAAACAGCGGAGAGGAAGAGGACAACTCACGGCATGGCCGAAAGTGAAGGTGTTTCTTATCTATGCGAAAGTGTGCTGGAGATTTAGATATATTTAGCGACGGATATATTTGCATTTTTGTTAGATAGTGAAAACTATTTTAACATAGCTGGGCATTGTACCCGCCGGTGATAAGCTCTATCTAAGCTACGCTATCTTCAAGGGTCCCACGTAATCTTGGAAAGCAAGTAATAACACTTGAGGGGCTATTTTAGCGCAGAATTTTAAATTCTTAGAACATTTATGGTACCTCTATTATTAAAGTTTTATACTGTCGCATTTTAACGGTCGATAACGATCACTGTGAATCGATAACTACCGTTAGCCAGCTAAAAATGCTGCCGTTTTTCGGACACCCAAATACGAGCACACTACTCGCCAAAGCTCTCGGAAATTCGCAATAAATTCTCAAACAAAGGTATTAGCCATAAAACATTTGCTTTTTCTTCGCTTACACAAATAAACTAAAGCTGGCATTGAGGACTCTGTTGATAGCTGTTATTAGTGTCGACAAGGTGCTGGGAAAATCAAAATACTTTCCGAACAACTTTGTTGCATTGTGAAAAATCCATAGAATGCGCAGAAAATGTTTATCAGTCGTCACACGCACACACCTGCAGCTCGTGAGAGCGAGGGAGAGCACAGCTGTCGCCGGTGCATGTTAAATGTGCGTGTGTGTGCGTGAACTTGAGTGGGAGGCGGAAATATTGGAAAAATTCTTTCGCCTTTTTTCGGTTTGTTTATGTTTAACAGTTGTGTGTATTGATTTTTAACAGGCCACTGGTTATTTCCCATTTCCACAGGTTTTCGCCGCTATTCTTTAGTAATTAAAGTGAAATCGCACGATTTAAAGATAGCTAAGCTAACGGTTCTGTTCTGGCGAATAATGATGTGAAAGCCAAGCTTGTTAAAACTAATGAACACGGGCATTAATTAAACATTGTATTCACAACTCTAAGTTGGTTAAAACCTAACAGGAATCGGATTTTAAATTTAAATAAAAAGGAGAGATTGTATAATCCTGAAAAATCAAAGGAGGTTATTGTTAATATAAAGACAGTAGCCTGTATTAATTTATAAAATTAAAAAGCTTTTAAAATTACTATTTACACATTTTTTCTACTATTCCACTAATTCTACTTATAACTAAAAACTCCTTGTTTTTATAGGATAAATTGCAAACCGAAACACACTCTATAGAACATGTGCAGCTTATAAAAAGTTTAGTGTTGTTTTCTAGCAATAAAAAATTAGGAAAATATAAAGTCCACATAACCCATAGACACCGAAAACCATTACAAACCAATACACCCACTTGCATACCCCTGAAATACACCCACAATTAACGCTCTACGCTTCCACAGATGTCTTAGCCGCATGCCCTGGACTGGAACTGGTCGCCACTAGCACTTGAATTGCAGACATCAAAGGATCACACCGTATACCCCTAGGAAAACACGCACTCTAGAGACCGCTCAGCAAGATGGCCATGTCCAAGGTGATTCGGGTGCTGGAGAAATCCATAGCCCCCTCGCCGCACAGCGTCCTCCTGGAGCATCGGCACAAGAGCGACAGCATCCTCTTCGAGTCCCATGCAGTGGCCCTGCTCACCCAACAGGAGACCGACGTGATCCGGAAGCAGTACACCAAGGTGTGCGATGCCTACGGCTGCTTGGGTGCCCTCCAGCTGAACGCCGGGGAGAGCACCGTCCTATTCCTGGTCCTCGTGACTGGCTGCGTCTCCATGGGCAAGATCGGGGATGTGGAGATCTTCCGAATCACACAGACCACGTTCGTTTCGCTGCAGAATGCGGCGCCCAACGAGGACAAGATTAGCGAAGTGCGTAAGCTCCTTAACTCCGGGACCTTCTACTTTGCCCACACTAATCCCAGCGCCTCGGCATCCGGCGGTGCCACCCCGCATCGCTTCGACATCACGCTGTGCGCCCAGCGACGCCAGCAGACGGAGGAGACGGACAATAGGTTCTTCTGGAACCGCATGATGCACATCCACCTGATGCGCTTCGGCATCGACTGCCAGTCGTGGCTGCTGCAGGCCATGTGCGGCTCCGTGGAGGTGCGCACCGTCTACATCGGGGCCAAGCAGGCCCGGGCGGCCATCATTTCGCGGCTGAGCTGCGAGCGGGCGGGCACCCGGTTCAATGTGCGCGGCACCAACGACGAGGGCTATGTGGCCAACTTCGTGGAGACGGAGCAGGTGATCTACGTGGACGGCGAGGTGACCAGCTATGTGCAGACGCGCGGCTCCGTGCCGCTCTTCTGGGAGCAGCCCGGCGTCCAGGTCGGCTCGCACAAGGTGAAGCTATCGCGGGGCTTCGAGACCTCGGCCGCGGCCTTCGATCGCCACATGAGCATGATGCGGCAGCGTTACGGCTACCAGACGATAGTCAATCTCCTGGGCAGCTCCCTCATCGGCAGCAAGGAGGGCGAGGCCATGCTCAGCAACGAGTTCCAGCGCCACCACGGCATGTCCGCGCACAAGGATGTGCCCCATGTGGTCTTTGACTATCACCAGGAGTGCCGCGGCGGCAACTTCTCGGCCTTGGCTAAGCTCAAGGAAAGAATCGTGGCTTGCGGGGCCAACTACGGTGTCTTCCATGCGGCCAGCGATGGTCAGGTGCTGCGCGAGCAGTTCGGCGTCGTGCGCACCAATTGCCTGGACTGCCTGGACAGGACCAACTGCGTCCAGACCTACCTCGGCCTGGACACGCTCAACGTGCAGCTGGAGGCCCTGAAGATGGGCGGCAAGCAGCAGAACATCTCGCGCTTCGAGGAGATCTTCCGCCAGATGTGGATCAACAATGGCAACGAGGTGAGCAAGATCTACGCCGGCACTGGCGCCATCCAGGGCGGCTCCAAGCTGATGGACGGAGCCCGATCGGCGGCCAGGACCATACAGAACAATTTGCTGGACAACTCGAAGCAGGTGGGTCTTGATTTTCTCTGAAAATGAGCCTGGTAATCCTTACTTACTCTTTTTTTACAGGAAGCCATCGATGTTTTGCTGGTGGGCTCCACGCTCAGCTCGGAGCTGGCCGACCGGGCTCGCATCCTGCTGCCCTCGAACATGCTGCACGCCCCCACCACCGTTCTCAGGGAGCTGTGCAAGCGCTACACCGAGTACGTGCGCCCCAGGCTTGCCCGTGTGGCCGTGGGCACTTACAATGTGAACGGCGGCAAGCACTTCCGCAGCATCGTCTTCAAGGACTCGCTGGCCGACTGGCTCCTCGACTGCCACGCCCTGGCCAGATCCAAGGCCCTCGTGGATGTCAACAATCCGTCGGAGCACACCGATCATCCGGTGGACATCTATGCCATTGGTTTCGAGGAGATTGTGGACCTCAATGCCTCCAATATCATGGCGGCCAGCACAGAGAACTCCAAGCTGTGGGCCGAGGAGCTGCAGAAGACGATCTCGCGGGACAATGACTACGTGCTGCTCACCTACCAGCAGCTGGTGGGCGTGTGCCTGTACATCTACATCCGGCCGGAGCATGCGCCGCACATCCGGGACGTGGCCATTGATTGCGTGAAGACGGGCCTGGGCGGTGCCACCGGCAACAAGGGCGCCTGTGCCATTCGCTTCGTTCTCCACGGCACCTCCATGTGCTTCGTGTGCGCCCACTTTGCGGCCGGACAGTCGCAGGTGGCGGAGCGGAACGCCGACTATGCAGAGATCACCCGGAAGCTGGCCTTTCCCATGGGCAGGACCCTCAAGTCGCACGACTGGGTCTTCTGGTGCGGCGACTTCAACTATCGCATTGATATGGACAAGGACGAGCTGAAGGAGTGCGTCCGCACAGGCGATCTCCCCACCGTCCTCGAATTCGATCAGCTGCGCAAGGAGCAGGAGGCGGGCAACGTGTTTGGAGAGTTCCTCGAGGGCGAGATCGGCTTCGATCCCACGTACAAGTACGATCTCTTCAGCGACGACTACGACACCTCGGAGAAGCAGCGAGCTCCGGCTTGGACGGATCGAGTGCTCTGGCGCCGCCGGAAGGCCCTCGCCGAAGGAGACTTCGCACCCTCAGCCTGGAATCCCGGCCAGCTCATTCACTACGGTCGGTCGGAGCTGAAGCAGAGCGATCATCGCCCGGTGATCGCCATCATCGATGCGGAGATCATGGAGATCGATCAGCAGCGCCGTCGGGCGGTCTTCGAGCAGGTGATCCGGGATCTGGGGCCGCCGGACTCTACAATTGTGGTCCACGTGCTGGACTCAGGGTCTGGTCAAGGCGAGGAGGACGGACCCACCATCTACGACGAGAACGTGATGTCCGCCCTGATTGCCGAGCTGTCCAAGATGGGCGAGGTTACCCTGGTCCGGTACGTGGAGGACACCATGTGGGTGACCTTCCGGGACGGAGAGTCGGCCCTGAACGCAGCCGCCAAGCGGAGCACCCAGGTGTGCGGACTGGAGCTGGTGCTGGAGCTCAAGTCCAGCGACTGGCAGCATCTGGTGGACAGCGAGATCGAGCTGTGCACCACCAACACCATTCCGCTGTGCGCCAATCCCTCGGAGCAGGCGCAGCTCCTCCAAGCCCTTACGCCGGAGTTGCCGCAGCGGCCGAAGCAACCGCCCACGCGTCCTCCTGCCCGGCCGCCCATGCCCATGTCGCCAAAGAACTCGCCACGCCACCTGCCCCATGCCGGGGTGATTAGCATTGTGCCCAAGCCGGCCAAGCCACCGATGCCGCCTATGCCAGCTCAGCCGCTGACTCAGCCCCTGATGCCGGCACCTCTGCAGGCGCAGCAGGCACCGCCACGTCCGCCGGCCATGGAAAACAACACGCCCTCCTCCAAGTCGCAATCCCCCACGGAACTGGCCTCCGCCAGTTCATCGACCTCCTCGTCGGGCAAGGCCTCGCCCACGGCTCCAGCAGCACCGGCCACGGGCATTCTCTCCGGACCGCCGACACCGCCACGTCAAATGCAGAGCAAGCAGGCCACGCCGGTGTCCACGCCCACGCGGCAAGCGCCGTCGCCCAAGGAGCAGATGCCACCGGCAGCGATTGACACCGCCTATGAGACCGCCAGCAATATATACGAGGAGATCCAGGAGGATGTGCCGGCGCCAAGGCATCCGCCGCCGGTAGGACCGCCGCCAATGGGGCCGCCGCCGCCGCTGCCCAATCGCCGGGGTCCGCCACCGATACCAAATAGAAGCGGCAATGCGCCGCCGCTGCCCACGCGGCCGGCCAACAACTGAGCACGCACAGGGGGTGAGTGGGGAGCAGATAGAGTCCTTAATCTGATAGCTAAAATAACTCCTCTATCCTTCCAGCTCGCGCTGTCTTGCACTCCGATTGCATTCCGAATCGCTGTATTTAAATGTTAAATATACTCGAATATATTGGGCCTGGAACCCCCGGCAATATCCGCACTCTACATGGAATCTACGTTACCTAGTGTATTACCTGTTTGATTGTTTCAAAGCCCACTCTAAGCGTTAAATAATTTAACTAATTTAAAGATCAGTTTGCGCACTTTTTGTACTTGTTTTGGCCCAGAGACGTTACCAACTCCCACAACTCCCAGACTTGCCGAGGAAGAACAAAAACAAATAATGAATAACGAACTATATGAGCGACAAAAGTATTAAACTAATCTGCATAAATGTATAATGTTTAAATGAATTATAGCCGTACTAGTCAATTTATGAAATAAATGCATTGTTAGAGTGGCAAAAAAAAGAGGAAAAACCGGGAACTCTGGCACTCGTGTAACAGCAGCCGATTCCCCCAATACAGCATATATATCCATTGTTATTGAACTAATATTGCATAGATATTACCTATTTATTCCACAAACACACACACACTGTTAATCCATCTTCCTTTGTGTTAAAATATCAATGAAATTGCTTGAAATTGTTTAAAACGTTGAAATTATACCTAAGATGGAATTAATCCGCGACAAAACACAACTAGCAATACAGAATATATAATAATAAATTAGTTGGAACGCCGTAGATGCGCCACTCCAGCCACATAATTCTCGAACAAAGGATTTACTTACCTGTACTTACCTTTATTTATCCCAGAATAACGAATTACTTAATTTTTAATTTATCATTTATTATACGTTTTTGGTTGGCAATTCAAAACAGAATCTTAAATTCAAAACTTGGAATAATTCTAGGAAGCACATCTTCTAGAAGATTTCATGAGCTCAGGAATCAAGAAAACGCTGACGCACTGCTTCCTTAAAACCACTTGGGCATGGCATCATGTGGCAGATTCTTATGGTTCGGCAGAGCCGTGCACGGACGCTGTTGACGCCAAAACTCCTGCCTTTTGTTGAGAAACTCCACCGCCTCGCGGGCATAGGTCGAGATGCTTTCGGTGTGCGTGTCGGCCCGCACCAGATCCGGATGCAGCAGCAGCTTCTCCAGATACTCCTTGTCCACGCACAGTTCGCCCAGCAGCTTGCGGGCATTGCGTCGCTCCAGATCAGCCCGGCTGGGTTTTTGTCGCACCCTGGGCGTAGTTTCCTCTCCAGACTTGGCGCGCGACTTGCCGCTCTTGGGTGCCGAGGAGCCAGCAGCGGGAGCGCCTGGTGCTGGACCCGGCTTGGTGCCAATGGTGTTCTCTATGGCTTCCTGGGTTTTCTGTACGCCCAGGCGGAAGGAGGCTAGTTCGGGACGTGCTCGGAGGCCGCGATGGAAGAACATAAGGCTCTGCTCGAACTGACCCAGGTAGTAGAGGGACTCTGCCTTCTGATAGATGGCCCTTATGTTGTTCTTCTCCTCGCCCAGAGCCGTCTCAGCATCCTGCAGGGCCTTGGAGGCCTCGCCCAGCAGCAGGTAGCACTTGCTGCGCGAGATCAGGGCGTTAATGTCGGTGCCATTTAGCTCCAGAGCCTGCAAAGAGGAGGAAATGTGGACAGGTGAGTTCTGGAGGGGATTATCTTTCACGAAGAATAAGTCAAGCTAAGAGGAAACTTGCTCCTGGAGTCACCGGCAACTCTAAAAAGAAGCTTTAAAGAACCCCGCACCTTGCAGAAAAAGTGTATGGCATTCTCAGGATTGGCGTTCTTGATCTCCTTCAGTCCCAGCGCAATCACCGAGCTAATGTCCGCCTCGTCGGGAATCAGCAGAGCCTCATTCCTGTCCTGCTTCTGCTTGATCTGCAGACTCTGCTTGATGTCGAAGGCTCCTGCGCTCACGGCCGCCGCTCGATCCTTGTCCGTGTAAAAGTCCACGAAGTTCTCCTTGGGCTTCTTCTTCTTGGCAATCTGCTCCTCGATCCGCTTGCGGGCGGCTCTCAGCTCGGCCTCAATCCGATTGCCCCGCTTGCCGCCGCCGCCGCCCTCTCCGCCAGCTCCACCACCAGCGGCGGCATCATCGCCCTGCTTGCCAGCGCCTCTTCCTCCGCGCTCCGTGGAGTCCCGCCGCTCCCAGATGGGTGTCTTGTGGGAGCGACCCTTGGAACGTCGATTGGCCTCGTCCAGGGACTCCTCCTCGGCGGCTGCTCCCGTGCGTATGAAGCTCTGCAGCAGCTCCTGCTCCTTGTCCACGGCGAGGATGGTGTTCAGCACGTTCGACATGTTTTCCGGGCTTTTCTATTGTTGGATTTGTCTCAGGAAAGTGTGAAAATCAAACAGCACTGACCGATTGATTGGCTGGCTTTTCCTGTTGCCAGGAAACTGGCGCCGCCTTCCAAATGGCTGAGCAATCGATAGCCGCCAAACAACCAAGTCATTGGGTGCCAGGTTCCAAGTGTATCAGGTGTCAGCTGGCTTGGTGTGAATGCCACGAATGTCCTGTCCTTCATGTGGGTCATGACCTTGAGAGAAGCTTTGAAGGATCTGCGGTGATAACGGATCTGGGGAGCAAGGCTTCCAGGCTTTACATATTCTAAGAGATTATCCTTTTCTTTCCCTTTTTGTTAATAGTTATCCCTTATTAATTAATTAAATTTAGCTTTATTATAATTTATTTTAATATTTATCGAAATTTTATTGAATAGGACATTTAAATATTTACTAATTTTAATGGTAACGGTTTTCCAAGGATTTGAGTTCTTATTATTATGGCCTTGTCTATACCAACTAAGGATTCAATCCTTTTAAGCTATTATGAGCTTTTAGTAAGTTATAGGAGCTTTTTGTAAGCCTGCGAAAGCTAACAGCTCGGAAAGGATTCATTTTATGGTCCGCGAGCTTGCAGACTTAAGCAAAATAAGGTTTTTTATGGCTTCATACGCTAATTTTCAAACCCTTGCTGGGCATTACAATTTCAATCAGAAGCTTGTAACGCAGTAAGGAGTCGTTTCCGACCCTATAAATCATATATATTCTTGATCAGCATCAGCAGACGAGTATTTCTAGCCATTTTGGAAAGAAAAAAATTTTTCTATTTTTTTTTAAATTCTATAAGGGGTTACATCATTAAAATTGTCAAAAATTGGGAACAATTTTAATCTCTTAAAATTGAAAATTCAGTATGCAGGTTTGTTAACCTGGGAAAAACTAGCATATAAAAGTTTTCCGATTTGAATTTCATGCTTTTTTGGCTTAGTTATGCTATTTTTAAACTTTGATTTGTGCAAAAAATTGCATATTAAAATATGGATAAATATCCATTTAACAAATGTTAGTATTTTTTTTTTTTTTTTTCGCGCGGGGTCTCGGCCTTCTTAAGGGGTATCCAGCTTTCCAAATTAAAATTAAAGTTTTTTTTTGTTGATTTAGTTATGATTAATTTAAAATACGGCCACTAATTAAATGGCAAGCTACAAGGGAATACAAAATTCGGCTTCCCAAAAGTTAACTTACTTCAGTGTTAATTTTAATATACAATATATAGTCGTTGAAAATTGCGCTGTATTTTAATTAACTTTCTACATAAACTTTAGGAGCTAGAGCTAACACAGTTGGTGGCACCATTATTATTTATTTAATGATTTTCAACATTTTATTATCTTCTTATCCCGAAAATTTATCTAATTATTTTATCCTCCTTCAATTTTTGGGGGGCACCCACCTGATTGTAGCCAAACAGAGCCTTGTCGTATTCCCGAACCTTCATGTGGTTGTTGGACTGATCGCAGAGCAGCTTCACGCCGGTCTCGATCTCCTCGAGGGTATCCACCTTGGGCTTCTTGCGCGGCATGCTGCTACAGCTGGAGGTGTGGCAGTAGGAGATCGGTTGGTATCCTGGTTTCACATTAGGATCCCTTTTCTATGTCACTTCGCCGCGAGGAATGGACGTCTGAGCGCGGTGCCTGCCGTTGGCCAACTGACTTGCCTGGCTTCGCTTTGCATTTGGCCCGACGACTTGGGCCAGCCTGCTCCTGCTCCTGCTCCTGCTATGGGCTTTTCTTTACTTTGTACGGCCGCCTGCTGCATGCGCTGACAAGCGGCAATAAACTTCAATAAAGTTGCATTAATATCTCAACGGAACCCTTCTGGCGGCCCTACAGAGAAGAAAAACATCAATAAGGCTGTCGAGCTAAATTAACCTTACCTAATAATATTTTTATTCGATTCCACTGTAAGATATGCGATGGTTTTAGACAAGAACATGATAGAGTTTAGGTCAAATTTGGGAGGTTTAGAAATTTATATATATTTTGAATATATTTTCAATAAGATAAATAACGATTAATACTTTTGTTTGTGTTATATTTGATATCATAATTCTATGCCATGTTAGCTGTTACATTAATAATTGATTATAGGAGATTTTTGTACTGCTTAAATTGTTAAATAATATTAAAAGCTTCTAACGCCATTATTTGTCTTTTAAATTATCTGTTATTATAATTATTTAATATTATACTTATTTAT
>JAEIIJ010017088.1:0-17589 GCA_018904815.1 Drosophila ogumai | reverse complement strand
AGATGTAGAGAAAATGTAAAGGTGTGAATGTAAAACTGTAACTGTCAAACTGTAAACAATATAAGTATAGGTAAAATGTAATAAAATAATATCTGCAAGGGTATACAAACTTCGGCGTGCCGAAGTTAGCTTCCTTTCTTGTTTTAAATATAATTTATTATAGAAGAATTGGAAGTTGAAAGAGGGAGAAGAAGCTACTGAAGAGGGTTTGCTTGAAATTTTAGAAAAATATATTGTAACTGCAGTTTGAGTTTTCCTTTAAAGTTCATTGGTTTCTTATGCAAACAATATTGTTTAATAAATAATTATAAGCTAAAAAAAATATATACAACTTAGAAATTTTTTTTTTTTAATTTTGTAAAGGAAAAACTGTGCAAATATGGATATTCTATGATTTTGGAATGGAACCAAAAATATTGATAAATATTTACTATCGATAATATTGATATTTTAACATTAAATGTATCAAAAACTAAGATAAATTATGGTAAAATTTAAGCAATTCTGAATCTAAATTTTTCATTAAATTAAAACCCTTAAATTCCAGTGTCTCAGGGTCTTCCCATCTTGATTAAACCGCTGGCAACAAGGAGCGAATCATGAATGGAGCAAACGCATTAATTATCGTATTCATTCTTCTCATTTGTATCTATTAGATGAGCTGCACTTGTGCCCTGCCTGTATCTGTATCTACATATATCCATGAAAAACCCTTGGCCCTCCCCGGGGGAGTTCTTCACACGAAGTTCGTTCCCATGAACTTGTTCTGCTTTTCTAGACCGCGAGCGCACATTCTCCCATGAATCTATCTCTATATCTGTAGCTGTATCTGTATCTGTATCTTACTGTGTGGGTCTGCGCTGGCAATGACAGTTTCTTCTGTGAGACTTTTTTTTCAGTTTTGTCTTTTGGCTGAGCATTTCCCTCAAGAAACAAATGCTTCACACACAGCTTTTCCAGCTCTTGAGCGTGGGAGTGAGAACCGAAAAAAATCAAAAGACAAAAAATAAATGAAAACAGGCAGAAATCCGAGCCACTGGTAGCTTCAAGTGCTCTTGAATTCGCTGAGAAGTCAGATATTTCCTAAAACTTTAAGGCCGGAAGTTTGCCAAATGTGAGAGAGTAAGGGAATTCAAAGCCCAATGGGTGGCCTTCACTCAAGTCTCTACATTAATTCTTAACAGTTCTACACAGTTATTAGATTCTTTTGGTAACTTACTATAATATTATCCAGGCTTAACCCGCTGAGGACCGCCTGAAGCTTATAGAAGAAGATTTTTTTATTTACCAATTCTTTAAAGGCAATTTTCACCCAGGGGTCTCTTGGTCTTCTCTATTCTAAAGCCACCTTATTTGGCCTGTAGATACTTTATGGCATCCGCTTTTCATTCAATCCCTTTAGTGACTCACCTGTAGGGAAAAGCGTGGGCCATAATGATGGGTTTTCCATCCATTAGTGTTTCCTATCGATGGGTTTTTGGTACATAAATTCAGTTTCTGTGATGCTGTTTAGCATATTTCTTTTTTGGGGGACTGAAGAACAAACAAACAACAAGTGGCTATCCCCACACACAGCTTTGTGTGTGGCAACCAAAACCAAACATATTTTCCTCTATATATTTTCAGAGTTCTTTTTTGTTGATTCACTTCATTTGTTTATGCAGACGGAGTGAGAGTTTCGTGGGAAATATCGCGCCAGGGAACAGGCAATGAACTAATTAAAAAATATAACAGCAAAGTTATAGAGGCTTCTAAGGGGTTATAGAGAGTTCATCCTACAGAGGTTCTTCCTGTGCTGAGCCACTCAAAGCGGGGATATTTTTGGCCTAGTCATTTCCTACCCGAAAATTCAATTAAGGCGCCGCCGGAAAAGAAGAAAATCAAAAAATCTGAAAAGCGGAAAAGCAGCATTTCAACAAATTGGCAAAGAGAACTACTCCAAGTTCGACTTCAACTCCGATCCCGAAGCCCGGTAGCTGGTATTATTGTGCGGTCTTTGTGGCATTGTGTCGGTGTTTTTTTTGGATTTGGATTGGTCTATCCGTTGTCCGGCTTCCGTTTTGCTGTGTCCACTTCCGTCCGTTTTTATTGTTTTCGCACCTCGCCTTCCGTTCGTTCGTTCGTTGTTGGTTTGCCTTCCTCTAAGCGGATATTCTACTTTACATAAGCGGCATTTCCTCAATTTTCCCGGTCTTTGTAGCGATTTATTATTAGTTTTATTTTTTGTTTTGATCACTGCATTCGCATCGCTGCAGCTTTGATATCGCATATAACCGTATGACGGATATAATGGAATCTTACTATATAATGACAGACGCCTCAAAGGAAGTAGTCAACCCGAGACCATCAGAGAAAAGATACTCCAGGCTATGGGGAGTGACACAGTTCCAATTAGAGGTATTTCTTTGGGGTTAGAAATAAATTAATGAAGATATAGTTAACTTAATAAAATATAATTTTAAAAAGAATAAAAATCTATAGAGAAGCTAAGAGGAGATCAGGATTTAAGGGAAAGTCTAATTATATTACAAGGAGAGGATATCACAGGTTTTAAAAAGTATTATATTTTTATGGTTAAACCCAGGCTTTTATTACATACTTCTCTACTGTTTAAAATATCTAAAAATTCAAGGAATTCCCCCAGAGTTCAAAACACCCTTTTCCAAAATGCAGAGGCGTCAGCTGTTGGACATGAGCCTGGCCTGTAGATGTGCATCTTGTGGACTGTGCCCCTTGTCGTGGCATGTGTCAGGTTGCGACATCTGTTTGTGCCCGATCTGTTTCTGTTTGGGTTTGAGTTCGGCTTTTCATATGTGTGTATTTGTATTTGTGTTTTACAAGGTAAGCGGGTCGGGTCTCTGGCTCATTTGTCTCACTTCCTTTGTGGCAGAGCCACAGTCACATCCGTAGGCACATCCCGGATGCTTCCCTGAAAAGTGAACTGAAAACTGAACCCAAAAACCCAACTGCAGCCGAACTGCAAAACTTACATTTACGCAGCAAAAAGCAAAAGACCAGCAAGCGCCGCTGTATCTCTATATCTGTATCTGTATCTGTGTATCTATGCAGCTGCCGCCCGGCTCTGGCTCTGTTCATTCATAGAAGACACAAATAAATAGAGAGAGAAAAAAGTACTACGAACCCAAACCCAAAACCAAAATGAAATGAGCGGATGCACGGGCGGATGGAGCGCTTTGAATTTGTATATTTTCCATCGCCACATCCCACACACGGATGTATCTTTGTATCTATCCGGGTTCTATTTGACTACCGATGCTGATTATCGTTATCCGTTATTGTTATTGCTATTGTTATTGCCATTGTCATAATTGTTTCGTTTGCTGCGTTTTTTTTTGCAATGGGGAAATTTTCGGTTCCAACACGAATAGATTTTCGGTACCTCTCCCTACGATTTGGTTGTTCTTTTTTTTTGGGACGATTTTGTTTTGTGTTTTTTGCTGGTTGGCAACAAAAAAGCTTCCCAAAATTGTTGTCTTTTTTGGCTGCATAGAAGAAATGTTTTTGTTATTTTTTTTTTTTTTTTTAATTTTTTGTACTAGAAAAAATATATTTGTGGAATATTTTCTATATAATATTATTATTTGTGAGAGAAACTCCGAAAAAGGTTTGATTTTTTTGTTATTTATATAAATATATTATATTTAATTTATTTTTTCCTAATATCTAACAAATTAACTAAGAATTTCCCCCAATTACCTTTAAGCAACTCCCGTTTTTCCCCAAAAACTACTGTATTTACAAATATTTAATTTAATTTGTTTACTAGGAAGTGTCTTCAGTCTCCCCCCTAAAAAATAAACTGGGTTAGGAATTTCTACTCCCCTCCGTTTTCAGTTCCCCCTGAAAATTTACTATGAAGTAACTCCAGTTTTCCCCAAAAATTGTCCAAGGTTTTTACGTACTTCTCCCCCAATTTTCCTCTATTTACTGTAAAGCAACTTCAGTTTTCCCCCATTAATCACACAGACGAGAAAAGTCTTTGGAAAATAAACACTTTCGGGTTGATCTATGTATGACCAGGGCCTAAACAAATGTTAGCATTAACTTCTGGCCAAGAATAACAAAGAGTTTATTGCACTTGTCTTGGTGTGTGTGTTAAGTATATATATATCTAGTTTTTTTTTTTCACAGAGTCGGAGGCATTTGTTGGGACTTAATGATGTGCTAATTGGGCAAGCGTATTTCACTTGTCAATGCCAGAGTTTGTTGGGGAGAATTGTGAAAGACATAAACAGAACATTAAGTCCAAGAAAGCGAGCGGAATTGCTCAACACCCGTGCGGGGTCTTCGTATGGGGATTAACAAAAAAGTTGTTTTAGAGATCAGAGAGTAGGGTAACCTTTAACCGAAATAGTTGAGGAATGAGTGTGAAAAAATATCTAGGGAAATTTGGAAAGGGATTTAAAGTTGTTACTTTAGTTTATGAATAATATATGAACCTATTTCCTACCTTTCAAGTTAAAAATATTTTATAAATTACTGAAATACTTTGCATTTAATTATATATAAGAAATCATTTCTCTGTTTTATATATCTAACCAAAATATATATATTTTTCCTATTTCCCATTAAAAACAACACATTTTCCTCATTTATAAAATTTCATTTTATATATTTTCCATCAAATGCATACTTAAACAACTAATAGGACAGCATTTTAACTTCACTCTTGGTTATGCTCATTATAAACCAGCTTCTCTTTCGTTCCAAAAATTCATTTTAAAATATAGAAACATTTTTGAGAGCTATTCTTTGACAACATTGAAATGCAGGATAACTATGACTAAGACTTAACCAAAGAGAGCTCTAAGGACTAGGCTTTACAACTACAAAAACTAAGCTAAAATTAATCTAAAATCCTAGAGATATATACAACCAGAGAGGGGAAGTACCCAAAATCCCTACGAGAGCAGGGCCATGGCCCTGGCCAGTCGCACTCGAAAGTCCCGGTAGAGCATCTTGCCACCAACAGGAACGCGGCACAGGTACATGTCCAGGCTCATCAGGCACAAGGCCTTGCCATTCATGGGGAATTTCTGGGGCAGCTCGGCGGTGACCTCCAGACCCTCGGATACAGCCATGTTTATCAGCCACTTCCACACATCCGCTCGCGTCCAGTCACGTGGATCCAAGGGCAGGCCATCGGAGCCCATGGGATGATGCAGCAAGGTACTGCCATCCTCCAGCAGACGGTTGTTGTTGTCATCGGAGGAGGAGGAGGAGTTGGTGGCTGAGGAGGCGGTTATCAGGGTCACACCGCCGCGACACTTGTCCAGCATTTGGTAGGGATGATGCAGGTGTCGCTTGGCCGAAGGAGTACTCCCACCACTCCACAGATCCTGGCCAGCATTCACCTGGGACAAGTCCAGGGGCGGCACACGTCCGGCATATTTCGGGTAGCTCGATTCCACTTGCATTGCGATACTGAAGAAAAAAAACAGAGAGAGGGAAACGCTGATTAATATAAAAGTACTATATATGTGACTCATGGCGGAGAGGTTAGTGCAACGGAAGTGCTTTCACAAGCCAGCAATTGTTTTAATCGCAAAAACAGCAGCGGAAAAAAAGCACAGAAACAAAAGCAACTGTAAGCATATTAAATACAAATAATAATACGCATACGCCGCATTGTACGGCATCATAAGTGTGTTGTTGACCTGATCTCTATAATGGCTACAGGGTATCTCCGATTAGTCACAAGGTGTGATCAGTTATGGAATTTTTCAAGATTTTTTTAATGGAAAATATTTATTTTAAATTGAAAATTAAACCTTGTCCGTTTGTCCGTCTTATTAAATGTTCGTTAGCGGGAATAAACCTATAGATCTCAGAGAGTATACAAGTTAGAGCTACCAAACTTGGTATCAGCATTTCTATGGGTTCTATAAATATTTTAAAATTTGGCCACGCCCAAAATATTCATAAAAAAATCATAAAAATAATTTTAAAAATTTCTCAAACTGATTTCTGCTTAAAATTTCTTCTAAAATTATAGCATAATTATTTTTTTCGCCTTATTAAATATAAATTCCAACTAAAGAGCATCCAAAATTCTTTAAATATTTCCCAAAAAAAACATATATTTTTCGAATTTATATTTTGTTATTAAATCTGACCTTGTTGCCGGCGGAATGGGCGGATCGTTAGCGGATCGAGGCGGGGCACACGCGAAAGGAAGCGCTGAATAATCATTACTCGCGCGCTGTCATATCGATCGGCGGTCATATTCTCTGGGAGATTGGAGGGAATCAGGGGTTTTGGGGGGAATCGGCAAATCAAGGGGGAAATCGGCATGTGGCTGACATAGAAACACAGGCCAAGCCGCCGATTACGATTACAAACAAAGCCGGGAACAGGTCAAAAGCAGAGCGGAGCGGAAATAATTACCAGCCCAATTGGCAGCTGCGAATGTGCCGAGCAAAACAAAGAATCCACCAAATGGGAACCGGGGGGCAAAAAAAAAACACACACACACAGCACAGCACAACAAGCGAAACATCCGCCGACGGATCATAAAAGGTGTCAATGCGAATGTGGGTAAGAATGGAAATGGGAATGGGAATGACAGCGGAAGCCCCGGGCTGCGATTTCAAGCCTCGCCAAAAGGGAACCTTTAATAGTTTTCCGGAATAAAACTTGAACGGGTGAACCATCGGAGCTTCCGCTCAAGGAAATGCGTAAGGAGTCAGGGTCTCCGGCAGCAGTTTTAATTACACAGTTCGTTGGCATTAAATGGCATTAAAAATTCCCACGAATTATGATCAAGTTCAGAAAATACAACAATAATGGGGGTAGTCTTCCCTAGATTGTATCAAAAACTTGAGATTTTTATGTCTGAGATATTAAAATTTCAGGGCTTATAACTGAACCAGATTTCTTCTCTTTAAGTGAAGTTTTTTCGAAGGCAAGAATGTTTTTAATATAATATTATACTTGGAAAATCTTTTATAAAATCTAAAATATTTTGTATACTTTGATTTTATTTTATTTAAATTTTTCTAAGGATTTATCTTAGGTTTCCCTCTTAAAAATCAAAGTTTAACAAGCTCAGTTCTTAAGTGCCTTGGGTAAACCCCAACCAGAACTCACACTTATCTCTATTTATAACCAAAATAAAGTGCAGTTGAATATAAAATATATTCCCCTATCACATATTTAACCTAAAATTCAAGTAAAAGACAAAACCCAATCAAGACAGCCCACCCCTTTGTAGTATTAAAACCCAAAGGGTGAGGGTGACTCATGCGAGCGGATGCCATAAACTTAAACGAAGACCCAGTAAAGCGACATTTTAGACACCATTAGAAGGGAAATAACAAAGCCCTCAAAAGAGAAGAGTTCTTCCCCCCTGATGGGAGAATGACCCATTAAGAATTTTCTCTAAGTTCTAAGCAATCTTCGGGCGGTCCTCAGCAGGCGAACTACATAATTGTGGTTGGTTGTGCCCTGTGAATTCAATTATTTCATTTCAATTTCAATTTTCAAAATGAAAAATAAGGGGTAAAGAGGGAAGCTACCCGTTGGGGGGCAAGTACACCAAGAGAAAGGGGTGGGAAATATAATGAGAATATAAAATTTAAAAGAAAGAAATACATGTTTAAAACACTTGAAATTTACAATTAAAAGTGTTTTAAGAATTATTTTATAAATAATTTAAAATGAAAATACAAATACCTTTCAATACTTATTTTTCATTTAAAATAAATCCAACATAATACTTAAGCATTTTTTCTCTCTGTACACTTATTTCCGCCTGTTTTAGAAGCCAATGAAAACACTTGAAGTACATTTGGGGTTTCCCACTCCCACGTTTTGAAGGGAAAAGCGTGTGAAAAGCAAAGCGTTTTGCCAAATGGAACGCCATCTGTGGGGCTTCCTTTGTGATCAGTGATCACTCTGACTCCAAGCCTGATTTATATTTATATTTATATATAGAAAATAGATATGGCATTGACATTCGAGCTCAGACAAATAGGTAACTCGTGCCCAGCACGCGTTGCCTTTGCTTTTCACGCTTGTGTGCGTGAAAAAAGGAAAAGGGAAATGGAAATGGGAAGTGGGAAATGCGCTTGGTTTTCAGTTACTATTCGGTGGACAAAAGTCAATGGCAGGAAGTGCAACGTCCGCCTGCACACACAACACACACAGGATGCGCATCCCCCGTTCGTAATTCGTTATTTCATTCCTTTTCTGTGTTTCAAGGAAATGCCCCTGTAGAAAATAAATGAGGAAATGCGCCACAGTTTTAATTACATTCACGAAAAAATATATATACTATAGATGCGAGTCTTCGTGCTACTTAGTAGCTGCCACTAAGCCCCAAGAGAACTTTAAGTGTGCAAAAAGACAAGGCAACACGAACGTAAAAAATCGTAATTTGAAGTTCGTAAAAATGACGCGTTTCCTGTCATTTGGCGAGCACTTTAAGTGCGTAATTTGCTATCCGCCAAATATATGTGTGATTCTCCGGCTTTTTCAGAGTCTTCCAGTGTCTTGAGTGTCGAGTGTTGAGTGTAGTGTGTGTATCTTGTCTGTTTTTGTCGGCCGTCAGTCCGTTCGTTTGCCGGGTGTTTATGCCCCACAATTTCCTCTTTCTCCGGGGGCTGCTGAGGCGACGACCCACCGCGTTTCATCTTTCTGAGCGGCTTCCGTTTTGCCGAAACGGATTCGGTTTGGGTTTTGGATTGGGATTGGGATTCTTCTGCGAGCTCTGTGGCCAAGGTTGACATGATGACAGCTTCCCATAAATAGGGATTTATTAAACAACAAATTATATATAATTTTCTAGATATTTTTGGAAGATGAGCAAAGGTCAGGCTGAATTTTGGGTTAATAAAAGTAAAGGAAGTGAGGGTAACTTTCTTGTTAAAAATTTAAGTAATACTTTAAGTATTTTTGGGTATTATTAAATGTTGAAGTTTGTGTAGAAACTATTAAGAGATTTAAAAATATGACTGAATATTTATTTAAATTTTTAGAATTTATTTTAAGGCCCTCCAAAAGTAAGAATGGTATTCAATAATTTAAATATAGTATATTTAAGTCGAATAATATTTTTTTGTAATTAAGAAAGGCAGGTTTATGATGCTATTAAAAATTGTCCATGAATAAAACTTGATATTTTTTGAACAAGCAAAATATACCTTGGTTTCTCCCATTAAATAATTAAAATATCTCTAAATTTTTACCCATAACTAGAGCATAGAAAACTCTTAAGCTATATGTATAAGCACCATTTCTAGTGTAATTTTTTTGTCTTTAATGATCATTGTTCGTTAATTTTTGTATGACTCTCCGTTTTATTTTCTTGGCCATCTTTCAAGGCAATAAACTCGTTCGTTCGTTCGTTCATTCATTGGAGACTGCACTGGCGGCGGCAGCAGGCGACAGATGATAATCTGCTGAATATTGTTAAAAATAAACATAGACGGACAGCAACCGAACCGGATTCCATTTATGCACATGCTCTGCTCTTGTAGTTGTTTTTTTTATTTCTCTCTTTTTTTCTGGCTTTTGGTGTTGTTGTTGTGACGTATGTTTGCTGATATTACAAATCATGTAACGCCATCGAGGCAGCGAAAATGCGAAAATGCATCGTCTGCCTGACGTCTGCTAGCGCTGTCTCTGTTACGCTGTCGCGCCATCTCTGTTTGTCCATAAAAAAAACTTAAATAAAAAAAATAGTCCCATTCATCATTTCCCCCCTAGAGGCACTGAGAGAAAAAAAACCTCCCGAAAGGAATAAAATTGTCAAGAAATTGATTTAAAGAAAATTTAAACTGAGCCTTAAGAATAATATTGTAATTAATAAAGAAAATAATTATAAAATAATTTAAATAAAGATTCAATATTTATATGTAAAAAAAAAACTAATTTTGAAATATGTATTTATATAAGTTGTAGGAATATAATATAAAATAACTATAATTGTGAGAGTTTCCTACTCCAAAAAATATGGTGTATAAGATAATATTTATTTAAATATATTTGTAACCTTTATTTAATTTATTTTATTATTTTCTTTGTAATTATATACATTTCTTTTTTAATTTCTCATATTTCCTTTTACCCTACTATTTTCTCTCAGTGCCCTGTGGCCCCCAATGTGTGATGGACGGATGTGTGACGACTTTCGGTCTTGTTGTCGCTGATGCGTTTAAAAATATAAGTACGGCGTCGGCCAAATGGCGCCAAATGCATTTCGAATCGGTCTTTTTGGGTCTTGTTCTTGTCAAATGTAAATTCAAATGAAAGAAACTACAAATAGGAAAGTGAAGGGAGGGAGTTCGATTCTCGCACGTGTCTAGCAGAAGCTCTTTTTGCTCCACTCGCCCTTCGGTCAGCAGGAAGTGCCTCCTTCTTTCTTTGGAACTCCAACAAATTGCTTATCAAAGTTTTGCCACAGTCAGAGGTTTGTCATTTCCTTTTTGCTCCAGAGCTGAGTCAGCTGGGAAAAATTAATTAAGCGGGCGAGGCCAGGTGCAGCTGGCAGCGATCCTGCAGCTGCAAAGATTACACAGAGAAAAGAACCCCCCGACACATCCTTTGCGCATGCGCGCGCATTTACTCAGGAGCGAAAAGGCAGAACAACAGAATAACCGAGAAACAGGGCAATAACTACTTTGTCCTGGGGAAGCCACCATGAAATCCAACACAGAATGCATCTTTATCGGACTTGGCCACAAAATTTCAGTTCGGTTTTTGTTTTGCAGCTGCCGTCTTGGCATTTTAAGTGTGGCTTTTGTTAGGACACTTAGAGAAAATATAGAGGGTTCTTTTTGGGGTTCTTAGTAAAGGAAATATCAACAGAAAATGTTTAAATAATTTAAATTAATATTTTAAGATATTCTGAAGTTGTTTTTCAATGTTATATGAGGAGATAAATGTGTGTTATTTATTTTTTAGCTTGCTAAATATATTTTTGGGTCTGTTTTAAACACAGAGAGTTCTTTTTGCGTTTCTAAGTGAGAGATAAAATGTTTAAATAATTTTTTTTAATATTTTAAGGTCTTTTATATTTATATTAGGATTTTATCCGAGGAGATAAATGCTAGTTGTTGAATTATTAGCTTGTTAAATACCTATATATTTTGGGTCTGTTTTTATAATGTAAATACATACATATCATATTCTATATTTAATTAATGAAATTATTTTTCTCCTCTAAAATGAGTTTGTCTATATTTTAGTACATAAAATAAAAAATTTAGTAAAAAATCCCTAGTTAACCTTTTATAATAAAAATTATTATTTAAAAACTCTCAACTTGATGTTTCTTCTATTTCTCTTTAAAATAACTTGTAATCTGAAATTAAGTTCTCAACAATCCAGTGCTTCTTTCAGTGTTTAAGTCTTTGCGGTTGCTTCAGTTGTATATATATTTTTTTTAACCAAAAGGTAATTTTAACCAGTTCCCTTGACTACAGACACATTTTTCCTTGACTAACCCGAACTTAACAACCAACTCAGCTGGAAAAACTCTTCATTAACTTTCAATTTGCTGGCAACTACAACCCAGTTTCGTTACTTGACCGGGCTTTATAAAGGAAAACACAAGTTTTGGAGGTCAATTAGCCAGAGTCACATCAAAACAGAAAGACAAACTCAGAGACTGCGAGACCTTTGTCGGTTTTCTGTTGGAATGCAAGACAACGACTATGACTACTAAAAGCCAAGTCAACTTTAAAAAACCTTCGGTATGTTTTTCGACTCTGCTAGTGTTAATGAGGGCCATAAAGAAAAAAATATACATACATATAGTATGTAAACCGACTTACCTTGATCGAAAATATGTTAATCCAACACTTGTATTTGTGTCTTGCGAATCTCCCCTCGAGGTTGTGAGACGTTTGGAAAAATTGTATATAAAATTGGATTACCAAATTTTATAATCTTTTGCGATTTGTTTAGATTTTTGTGGCTTTTGGTTTTATTTATAGGTTTTAATTTGCTTTTGCAAAATGCACTTTTGTCGGTAGTTTTTATTCCGTTCGCTCTCTCTAGCTCTCTGTGGCTCGACTGTGTATCTCTCGGATACGTTTCACAATGTTTCGCAGCTAGTAACGTATTTTTCACGCTCTGAACTACTTTTCTACTATTTCGAGTTTTGAAAGTTTCGCTGCAATTGGCTACGTTTTTTCACTTGACGCGGGAATTGTTTGGATTTCGTTTTCTGTTGTTGTTGATTTTTTTGGGTGGCAAATCCAGTTTGCCAGTTGCACTGCGAAATGTATCTTCGTGGCCTGGCGGATGAGTGAGTAATGCGACGACGACGCACACTGCAAGAGTATCTGTATCTGACGGCTGACGGCTGACTGAGTATCTGTATCTGTAGCTCCGCGCAATCCACGTTCTCAACTGATTGCGATCGTGCCCGTGCAGCGGGTTTTGTTGCTGCTGAATCTCTCTCTCTCATGGGTTTCCCTCGTTCTCTCTCTGCGCATGCTCGCTGTCGGGGTTTCTCTCACGGTTTCTCTCAGCTGCTTTGGGTCGACAGCTGTGGACACATTCGTAGAGATCTGAGAGACCTCAAAGATACTGAAAGAAATAAGGGTTTATACTAGCTAAAATTGTATCTAAAAAGGTTATAAATATAAAATGAATATTTATATTAAAATTTATAAAAACGAATTTTTTTTTTTGGTATGTAATACATTTTAATTCAAAGTTAAGTACCGATTCTTTTTTTTATACATTTATTTCTGCTTTCATTTTCTTAGTATTGGTCTTTAAACTTAACGTAGCTATAAGTTAGCTTCTCTCTTAATTAGTACTTGGGATTTTTAGATGCACTTTTTGCTACAACTTTAATGTAAGAAAGCCTAGGAAAGAAATATTTACATGTATCTGGATTTTTTACAAATAAGAAAAAATATTTATTTGTATAATATATTATATATTAAATATATTACACTATTTAAAAAAGGTTTTTATTTATGAATGCATCTTTTCTAAATAAAATTTTAAACATTATATATTTAACTATTTTTAGAATTTTAAAATTTTGTTGTATTATTACAGTGTACCTTCCCGACCCGCATCTCTGTCCTCTGTTAAGCTGATTGAGTCAACATCTGAGGTCAATGGAAGTAAAGTTCCCGGGGTTCAAAACACAGCAGCAAACAAAGAAGGTCCCTTGGCCTACAGAAAAATATGTGGGTTAACTTTGGCTCTCAGAAGTGTGTATTTTATTGTTAAAGGATTAAGAGATTTTAAAAGCAGACTTTAAAGTATTTTGTATTTTCATGTATTAAAAAAGGGGATTTAAAACATAAGGGAGAATGGTAAGATACTTAAACAAGGTTAATCCTTGCCCCAAAAAAAAAACTGCTCCTAAATCCCAACAGAAGCTGTCATCAAATTTTCATTTAAAAATATAAAGCATTCCAAGAATTTACTATAAGATTATACCCCCTCAGTTCACAACTCTTCGCCTTGACTTTGTCACTTAATTTATCACAATTTCCAATTACCATTTTTCAGAGATTTATCATTCCACACCCAGCACGCTCATTCATTCACTCACTCATTCATTCATACATTTATTCCCTCAGTAGATGAATGATTAATTTTTTTGGAACCTACCTAATTATTCAGCGCCGCTCAGGGATCGGCGAGTAATTACAGGAAATCCTTTTCCTGCCGCGCACTAAAAAGCATTTCAATGTAAAAGGCATTCGGCGGCTGTTCTTGCGGCTGCCACACACGCATGCCAAGAGGAGATCCTTTTCTTATTCCATTTATTTTTGGGGAAATCGCAGCATATGGCCAAGGATCCTACATGTGTCTGGAGCTGTCAAGTGCCGAATCCTTTTACTCCGCGCGTGAACGCAGAGATCATGCCGATGATCGAGTTACGCCAGCTTACTCAGAATCCTTATCCTTCAATCCATCCATCCAACGATCGATCGTGTTGCAGCACGCGTACGCCCTAAAAAATGTAAGGATTTGGGATTCAGGACTCGGGACTCGCTTCTCGAATGCCAGGGCAGATGTTACACCTCCTGCTCTCTTTGAAGCGGTGTCCTGTTGCGATCTCAAGTGCATCTAATGGCTTGTTTATCAGCATCCTCGATCGTTGGCCAAATAAATTGAGAGTAGGTACCATTGGTAAAAAATCCTTAATTGATTGTGTGGCGACGCTCTAATCATGTCTAATTGCAAGGCGAAGGACTCAAGGAGATGTCCTAAGATAAAATACACTTGGCCGAAAAGGGTCTTCACAAAGCAAGCGTTTAATACATTTTTAATACAATTTTTAATACAGAAAATAAAAGTAAATAATGAATGTTTGGCCTTAGAACCTGTAGTCCACCAAATGAGGTTTAATCAGCCTTGAATTGGGTTCTAAATGATACAAAATATTAATTAAATGTAAACATAATTAAAATGAAGTTTAAAATAGCTTACAAACTACTTAAAAAGATACGACTTTTTGTGAAAAAATGTATATAACATTTAAAACTGGTATAGAAATACTCCTAACCTTTAACTTTTCTTGTAAATACTTGGGGTGGCATCCTTTTCATTCTTTCTTTAGCATTTCCCTGGACCTTTAGCCCATTATTCTGTTCTAGGTCCTTGTTTTCTTTAACTTCCATAGTTGGTTCTAGTTCCAAATTCTTAAAGTTTAAGGACTCCTGTACTTTATTCTTCTGATCTTCTTGGTTTAAAACCTGCTCCGGTTTAGCCTGTTCCTCAAGAATGGCCTGGTCTTGCTTAACTTCTTCATTGGGCCAAGAAAGAAAGGTTTGTACAGCTGCTATAAATATACATTAATTTATAAATATATAAAAATAAATATATATTTAAAATGGTTAATTAATGTATTATAACTAAGCTAATAAAAACTCACGATTCAGTTCAGCAGGACACTGCTCACATGCTGATCCATGGTGGCGGAAAATGCCCTCTAAGGCACCTATATTAAGCATCACTAGGGATAAACCAGTATTAATATCTTCCATAAAAGTAAAAAGAGAGATCTTATAGGATCTGCTTACAAGGCATACCCCACACGTTGGCCAGGATCAGCAGGACTAGTAGAAAAAAAGGTGTCCAAATGGGCAGAACAGCAGAAAGCATCTTGTATTTAGAAAATATTTTACAAAGCGTTGAGATTGAAAATGACTAGAACTATATGGAAGTCTACAGAAAAACTTAACCAGGCCTGCTTATAAATTTTAAAATATATTTCTTTATTTACTATTCCAGTCTTTTCTCTCAGTGCCCTTACAGTTAATCCCCAGCTCATCCCCCTCCACATATGCATGATGAACCCAAGCCAAAACAGCTGCCCCTCGCAAAGATCTAACACACATATCTTCCCCTATTGTCTGGCCAGGAATCGGCATTTGAATCTCCAAGGCGATAAGAATCACCTACCACCAGGGACAGGATGTGCAATGAGAGTTGCCAAAAAACAATAATAAAACCCAAAGAGCAAGCGAAGGCCGCTCCGTCCGAAAAAAGGATGTTTACTTAGGCGCACGTACGTGACTCTGTGAGGTAATTTCAGTAGGTCCGGCTGATAATTACGATTGCCTTGGATATGTATTTGCTTAGCCTTGTTGATTTTCAATTACGTGCCCGAGTCCAGAAACCAGATTGTGATGTGTTTGTGCATAAATTGCCAGGCAAAAGGAAGTTAAGCCCCTCCCTCGATCGATAGTTATAATTTACACATCTGGCAGATGGATGAGCATTCAGGGGGAGCATCGCGTGCCTTTGGATATATACCAAAAATATCCCAAAGATATATCCAACTCGATGCCTGACTATATATGTATAGAGCTAAATCCACCCCCGAAAACTAAACGATTTACGAGTCTTGGAGTCCACAAGAAACAAGGGAAATTTATATACAGAAAGCTGAGGCTGGTCTGGGGCGTGAGCAAGTTAGTTATAGTTATTTTTACGATCGCACAGAGAGAGGGATTTCCCCTATATAATCCCGTAGCTAGCAGCCTCCCTACGTTTTATTGGCACTTTCCCCGGGCTATAAATCAATAAACAGATTGTGTGGCATATCTCCAGCTAGTCATAAAGTTTTCAGCATTTTCTTTTCCTTCGGGGAATTTTTCGCCGGTTCGGAGGTGTAGGTAGCAGCAATAGCAGCTGTCCTGTTTTCCCTCGACTCTTTTCCAGGTTTTTCGAGTCTCCACAACTGAAATCTTATTACAAAAAGACGTCCGAATCAATCAGTAAAAAGAAACATAATAAAACCAAATCAAGTAACCGTAAATAAAAATTAAAAAAAAAAGCTGAAAAAATAAGAAGCGCTCGTAAAGAAACTGGCGCAGACACAAACATTCCAAAAACGAAAATGCCACACAGCCTGCGAAATGAAGAAATGCACTGGGAGAAATGAGAACATTACAAAACGTTTTAAAATATTTTTATGAAAATTGGGAATCTTTGATGATGATGATATTATGTAAATTTACAAATCAGTTTACTTTCTCAAAGATCACAGTTGCTTCAATGGGGATAATTAAAAGTATCCGATGCTAAAACCTAATGGGAATTATAGTGCTAATTAAGTGGTAAGAGAACATAAGAGAATTTTTTACACTTCGTGTCTTTTGAATATTTAAAGAAAATCTCCTTTAAAAGTGTGGAAAAATCTCGATTCTGTGATAGAGGGGCACCTATTATAATTCCCAAGTGCGAATTACAGCATTAGAAAAGGTAGAAATTCGCTCAAAATTCTTTAATATTAATTTTTCCCATATTTTTCCCGTAGTGCCTTACAGATTCCAAGACAAGATCTGATGATGGGAGAGCTGGGAAACTGAAAGAGATTCGAATACCAAAAGACCGTAAACCGTAGTACACCGTACACCACCGTAGACAATGGGGCAACAAGCCGCAGCCGCAGCCACACAGCCACAGCCACAGCCGCTGCCGACTTCCGCTTTCGTTTCATAAATTCGGATTAAGGCATTTTCAAATGATAACAATGAACGTAAATAAAGAGAGAACGACGGTGAAGAAATGCTCCGTGAATCTGATTAACGGCCGGCCACAATGGGAACTTTACTTTACTTACTTACAAAACGTGTCACGTAAATGCCCAGCACCGGTGGTCGGGCAGTAAACCAAATTAAACCCACAACGACATGACCAAGAACAATCCGCAGCAGCAGCAGCAGCCAAAAGCGAAGAAAGCTCAGCACACCAATTGTCTCCGAAATAGGGAAAATCCCTAATGAGGCGACGCTTCTTTGTCAGTTAAACCACTTAGAGGGGATCTTGCAGCTATACGCTCACGATTTGTGGGAGGGTTGAGAGGGAGTAGGAAAAAGTAGAATAGGATTTATGTGCAGGTAAGAGAACGATCTCAAGGGTCTAGGTATAATATAGACTTTAAAAATTATAAAAAATTAAATAGGAATAAATCGTTTTTAAAGGAAAATAATTTTAAATGTGGGTATGACACTGTGGAAGCCGAACAATGGTCACACCGAAGTTTTTCTACTAAATTAATGTGATCTTAATACAATCCTTTTAATTAATTTATATATAATTTTTTTACATTTTCAAAGACATTTTTAAAAAATTCACGGG
>JAEIIJ010017085.1:0-17079 GCA_018904815.1 Drosophila ogumai | reverse complement strand
GTGTATTATGTAGGTTTATATATGTAAATATTTGTAATACTTTCGCAAAGATGCATGAAGAAAATGCATTTATTTTGTCTGACATTTAATACATTTAATATATTATTTCGGTTCGAGAGAAAGCTGCCATTCAGGGGACTTTACATGATTTATTATTCTTTCTTTTTTTTTAATTTTTATGTATATAGACATTTTTGTTTGTTATTCTTTAGTAAAAAAAGTAATACAAAATATGTTTGGTTTGGTTTTCCCTCGTCAATTTTGTTTTCCATCATGAATATATATATCTGTATATATCCATTCTTCTATATTCGCTTTTGGCCTATGGAAAATTGTAGGATAAGAAGGCAGGTGTTGGATCAAAGATCTTATAATAACAAGATGAGTAACACCCTACTCGAATTTGTACGCTCTCAACTTTAGTTTGCACTTCCAATATTTATAGGCGTTATGCATCTTGTTAGTATAAGGTCTTTCGGTAGATATACGTATTCTTTTATTTACTAGCCAGTTTCCAATATTTTTGTTGTTGTTTAATTTGGGGGAAAAAACTATCAGTGGAATAACAACAGCTTGTAAGAGGGGGAGAGAGCTCAGCTGACGACAGGGTGGGGATTTTTCTGGAAGATATGGGGACAGGAATAAAAAAGGCGGTAGAGGAGGATCTTCTCTCTTGGTTTTCTTTTGGGGCAAACAACATTGAACAGGACTTAAATTTGATTATTTGTTTTGTTATTCATTTTTATATATATATATCGTTATACATATTCATATATGCTGTCTGTGTGTGTGGATCTAGGGACAATTGCTATATATCTTTTAATGTAACTAGTTAGGCTTCAGCTGCTTACTTGGCTGTAGGAAATTTTCGTATTAATGCTGTCAAGTTACGAGAAATGCACACGAAGACTCTGTATCTCTGTATCGATTCTCTTTACAAAACTCTCTGCTTTTCTCTGAGACCTCTGCCTGTGACGGATTACTTTGCTTGGCTTGCTGCTGCTGTTGTTGGCCTCCAGTCCCCCATTTTGCCTTCGTTGTACTCTGTCCCGGTCTCCCCAAGGTACATCTTTACCATCTCCAGCTTCCTTCTTCTAGTTAACAGCTTCTGCTGCTGGTTTTATTTGTTGTTTATTTGTTTGTTTCTTTCTTTATTTTTAGCTACTTGTTTTTCATTTAGTTTAAATTTAATTTAAATAATGTTTATATATATATATATAGAAATATATATATATAGCTTGGTATGTGTAATAATACATATATATATATATAAAAAAAAAAATACAATAGATTAACGTAAATTGGTTACTCTACTCTCTCTCTTTCTCCTTCTCTTTCTCTGTTCTCAACGATTATCATTATATCATATCTGAACAATCGCTCATCTAGTACAAAAAAAGGTTACAGCTCCGATTTGCGAGAGTAAAAACATCAAATTATTCTGTATACAAGGTTTGTTTTGTTGTCGTCCGTTTCCGTTTCAGCTTTCCCTCCTTGGAATCCCTCTCGCAGGCACGCCTTACTCCGAGTCCTGTTCGCGCTCATCGAAGCCCGCCAGGTCAACGGTCTGCAGCATGCCGCGCGAGTATGCGTACTCGATGAGGGCCAGGTGACAAAACACATACTGATCGGGCATTTGGATGGAGTAGGCGCGTTGCGATCGAATCTTTTCCACGGTGCCGCGTATATCCGCCGTACCCACATCCTCCAGCCGCGATATGCAAATGTCCAGAGTTATAAATGTGCCTGCGAAAAACAGAAAATGCATGCATTAATTGTCTGTTTATCTAAAGCGGATTAACTCGGAACTTACCAGTGCGTCCAATGCCTGCACTGCAGTGCACCACAATGGGCGGACCGCGGGCATGCCCCGCCCATGTATCGCCAAGGGCATGGACGAGTTCCGCCTGCTTATCGCGCACCTTTTGCAGAAAGTTCAGCATGGCCATGGCTGAACTGGGAACGCCGTAATCCGGCCAGCTGGTGAACTGCCAATGTGACACATTGCGGATTTCGTCAGTCTGCAAAAATAATGGAGGATAAAAACTAAGACTAGACTTTGATTTTAAATATCGACCAACTTTACCTTTATGTTTCTTAGCTCCAATGAGGCAACCGTGTAATCCTCATTGCACTCAACGCTAATTGTTCGCACATGGTAGTTGCCAAACTCTAAGGAACTATCTTCAGTCGGCTCCCAGTATTGGCCGCATTTCACGCGTCCGCGTTCCATCACACGCGTTGTCATCACTATAACTAAACAATGTTGCTCCCAGATCATGCGCCAAAAGTCCGGGGATGTCTTTGGTAATGGACCTGGAAAGTACACAAGTCAAATGATCCATCCACACGGGCAGGAGAATCTAACAACTCACCTTGAGTTGAAATATAGGCATTCTTCTGTTTGTAGCCATCGACGAAATTCGCATTAATATAATCGGACGGCTCATCGCCGTCTTCGTGGGCCAGCACCACTCGACTGTGATCGTAGCAAAGGACGTCTGTGTATCGGTTCTTGGTCAGATTGGGTCGCATTCTGTCCAAGGATATCAAAAAAAATTACTTCTCTTGGCAGCTCATCTTTCATTTTTGGTAAACTCACCTCGCATAGAGGAAGGTGCCCTCGGGCGCCCGATTCCGTATGTCCGCATACTCCTTGATCAAACCGGTGCGACCGCGCTGCTTCACCATCTGCACAATCTGTTCGATGGGCTTGGGATCACCCTCCTGACCGGCCAGGCTGTCGTCATCACTGAAGCCGGACGAGGCGCTGCTGGGTGGATTCTCTGACCAAAATTCACCGCCACCATTGGTTGTGGTTCCACCAGCAGCTGTTGCCGCCGCTCCGGCTGTGGCTGTGCCAGCGGCATTGGTTGTGCCGCCGCCGCTGCTGCTGCTGCTGATATTTTCCGCCACTCCACTCGTGTTGAGCTTGAGTGGATTGACAGCCGTGGCGGCACTGCTGCTGCCGTTGGCCTGACGCTGGTGGCTGGGACTCAGGCCATTTATTGTGATGTTTTCGTTGGGTTCGCTGCCGCTCACAGCTGGCTTAGAGCCAGCGTCTCCTGGCGATCCTGCTGGGCCCACGCCATTGCTGACCACGGTCACCACGGTGGTATTGTTGTCGCCCAGCTGATGAACGGCACTGATTACCGTGGATCCGGCCGTTGAGGCCTCCGTTTCGGTGCCATTGGCTGCCGCTGCTGCTGCTACTGCAGATCCCGATCCCGATCCCGATCCCACACCCACGATGTTGGCCAGCTCGTCCTCACGATTCGTCATCGATTGGCGGCAGCTGAGCAACCATGTGGCGTGCTTGATCTCCAGGGTGCCACCCAGATGTATGGGCAGCGCCGTACGGGGCACGTGGAGTGCCAACTGTGGCACGGATACGGTAAAGACTCGCTCGCGCAGCTTCTCGCGCACAAACAGACGCAGGATTTTGAATGGAGCCTTGAACCACAATGGCGCCGTCACGATCAGCACTTTCTTCAGGCGCGCCGGATAGCCGCCCTGTAATTGTACAAAAAAAAAAGAATAATAATTGTGTTATTTTCTATGAAACAAAATATGAGTACAAAAGTGTTGATAACAGTATCTATGTATGCACAAGTCGCACAGCTAATTAATTATATCAACAGCCTCGGCCTAAACACGTTTGTGATAACCCAAAACCCAAGCTAACAAGAAATGTGTTTCATTAAAAAGAAAATAAAAGTGGGATTGTTAAAAGTCTTGTTGAAACCTTGAAACTAAAAATTAATTCAAATTACGCTTCACTGATGCATAATGCCATTTTCCTGGAAGTTTTCAAACAATTCCCATTGTTTGGGGATAACCAATTCCAGGAGTGGCCTTCATTTCGAACTGCGCGCACATCTTTCCCAGAATCTGCTGGCGTGACAATTGTGCATACAAATTTGCAACCCATTGAGGTGATATTTTCTCTCTGTCACCACCACCCACAAATCTTTTTTACAAAGTCTTCCACGAATTCTCGATGCCAGTACTCTGTGCATTTTGGGGGAAAATTGTGAAATGCCACGCGTGGGCAGAGGCCATAGAAATGAACAGAGAAATTCCTAGGATTGCATGGACCACAGTTTTCCAGGGAAGAAAGATTCTGTACAAAAACCGACTTGCATTTGATATGGATTCCAGTTATTTTCTAATTAACTAGCAAGGCAATAGCTTTAAAAAAAATTATACATTTTAAATTCCAAATCAGAGTCAAAAATGAAAATAAGAAAACATATTTATGTAAGTAAGCCTGGCGAAGAGGTAAATCAGGTAAAGTAAACCAACAGAAAATCATTACGGCGACCACATTGGGAGAAAGCAAGGTGGTGGCTTGGGGTGAGAAACACACGACAACAACCTTCACCCAGTTGAGGAAATTTTATTGCCGCATGAGATATGTACAAGCAAAAAAATATAAGGGAAAAACTTGCCTTAACTCAAAGGTGAATTGCAAAGTTTTTAAAGACGAAAAGAGAGCAGAAAAGGCTGTGGAAAATATACAAAAAAAAGGGAGCCTTTTTCTAACAACTATTATATTAAAAGCTGTGGAAAATATGCAAAAATTAAACCTTTTTCTAACAATTATTATACTAAAACTCTGTGTTTGCAACAGAAATTTCAAATTAGCTACTTGTTGTATATATTCAGTATACTTTCAGTTAGTAGACGAATTTAAAAAGAAATCAATTTTGTGCTCCAAATAACAATATTTGCGAGAGCCACTGAACTAAAGTACACATTATCTAATTTACCAATAACTCGCATCCCTGGTATACATTTTTGTATATAGATATATATTCGTTTAGGTATATCATCCGTGACATCATTATTTAGTTTATTGGCCCCAAAAGCAAACAGGCAAAGGAAAAGGCAGTGCAGCAGCAGCAGCAGTGCAGATTAAGGTCAGCAGCCAGTGCGGCAGGCAAGGAGAAATGAAAACAAAAACAAAAAAAAAAAGAAGAAAAAACCTCATCAAGTGCAATATAACCGTGGTAAATGCCACAAACAACACAGTTTGTGGGATGCATGCACTTTAATTAAACGCACAATCAGAACCAATACCAGCACGCTTACGTTGAGGGAAAATTTAATTAAAATTGTTTTTCGCAGTTTACCCAAAAAAAAAAAAAAATAGGTATATATGTATGTATATATCCTGCTGCCTTTGGCATCAATAAATTCCTGTTAAATCTCTAATTGGCAAAATTTTCAATTAAACCAGGCTGCTTTGTTCCCCTTTCCCTTGCAAATGGTTGGAGTTTCCTTTTCTGCCAAGGATTGCATCACACATATCACACGCACACACCACCCGACAAAACAACTTCCCCCATTTCTTTATCATTTCCTCTCCTTTGGATTTTTCTTGACTTTCGGATTTTCCCTCCCCTAATACTTACAGGGGGTTTTCATGTCCACTTTCACTTTGATACCAAAAACACACACAAAAACACCCACACTAAATGCACATGAAATTCACCTGAATACGTCAGCTGAAAGTACAGTTGCTTTAACAGTGTTGCACAACGTTAAAGAGTAGCTGAAAGTACAGTTGTTTCCACAGTGTTGCAAGATAATAAATAGATACTTCAGGCTTACTGCCTGAATAATATATATAACAATATGATAATATAAAACAATTGCAAACTATTTCAGTGTAAATATATTTAAAATATTTGAAATTCAGCTTCAAGTAACCGCAAGTGTTGCACACTTCCAACTTGAAACAGTTGGAAATAATTTCGATCCTTCAACCTTGACAAATTTTCAAGCTACAACTATACTCAATGAAGGTAATAAATAATCCACTTTCCCTCCAAGGCTGCACTTAGTTGGCCAATAAATAAGCAAAGTGCGTGCCACAAGGAAATTTTAACGATTAAAAGTAGCAGGAAAAGCTAAATAAATATATATATTTGATATCATTTCATTCCCCCTTTCTTTTCATGTGACCTTTTTTGGGGTGCTTATGAGTCATAATTGGAAATACATATAGAATTGAGTGATTTCTGCTGATTGTTAGCAACAAATTGAATACGTCGCCAGGCGTTTCAGGGTCAGAGCACAGTTATTCCCACACCGAATTAGAATCCAGATAGCAGACAATCCTATGATAACCCCCCGCCCAATATACGCCCACTCAGTCACAGCCCCCACACACGCACACGTTTCATTGACAAACACAACCCACAAAACAACAAAACAGCAAAACAACAACAAAGCAGGTGGCATCACGAACGTCTCTATTGTTGCTGTTCCCTGGCCAGATTATTTGCCTTGAGGGCCAAGGAGTCTCAGCTAAAGTTGAATGAAACTTGGTAGCAAGTCAAGGCGCTTGTTAAATCCTTCAGGTCCTTGCTGAAAGTGGAGGCGGAGGTAGGACGTAGGAAATGAGAGCCACTGGCGCAGGAGTTTTCCTCCTCCGAATGTGACTCGAGTGGGCAGCTTAACGTGCCTCGGCATGCGTTTCGTTAGCTATTTTATCCTGCCGCCCCCTGGAAAAACCTGGTTACTCTGGCGCAAAGGAAAAGCGCGTGGGATGCTGCAGAAATTGGATATTGTTCATAATGAATTTTCGCTCGTCACTAAATCTAAAATTAGCAACAAAGAGGGAGGGGGAATGCCCACCATGCACATAAAGAAATTTTAATAAATTGCTCAAAATATAGTAAACATTTCAGAATAAATTAAGCATATAAAGAGAATTGATAGAACCTTAAATTTAGCTTAAAGAAAATCGTTTTAAATATTTCCTCGCAACCGAATTCATTTTCAATTGTCTAAAATAAGTTTTAAGTGTGTTTTTCCCCCCAAGCAAAGCTGAAATTAATTGGATGCTTTCCAGGAAGCTCTCTTACAAGGAATCGCTGGCTCTTAAAAATAATTACAATTTCCAGCAAGCGCCGGTCCAGGCGGAAAATTCAAACAAAATGACATTCGAAAATAGGAGAAAGGGGAATTAATCTGACCTTTAGGATTTGCTCTGAACTTAATAACTCAAATGCAAGACAATTGCAATTGAATTCGCATGAAATATCCGTCAAACAACAAGAAACTTTCTGTAGCAACCAGATATCAAGTATACGCCGCATGGGATCCTGGCCAAAGGTGATCAAATGCTTGCTTTCCCAGTCACATAAGGGTAGGGAATTCGAGGGGGCAGGGGGCGAAACAATAAATGTATAAATAAATATGTGAAATTAGCCATGGCCAAAATTGGTAATGCGTTTTAAGTTTGTCGTCAGTTTTTGGGCATGAAACGAATTTGTCGTTGGCGTTGACCAAAAAAGGCCAAATCGGCACGCACAGCGGACAAACCGATAAACCAAGAGGCACAAAGCAAACACGAGAACCAAATAGAGAGGAAGAGAAAGAAAGATAATATATATATATATATATATTTATAAACGAACATGTAAACATATATATGTGAAAGAGCGAGTGGATGAGAAGACAATCGAATTTTGTAAATATAATTAATGATCAATTATTTAATCGAAAGTTAAATAGATGGTAGTTTTTATATTTTAATTGCAGCTGGAATTGTTGTTTAATTTTGAACTTTTTTGATCGTCTAAATGATATCACAAAATCAAAAATTAATCGGTAATCGGTTAGCTGAAAATCAATAAATCGACTTAACTTTGGGAGTACTTTTCCAGTTGCCTAATTAAAGCAGAAATTTACTTATTAAATGGTTTTAAGATCGTCAATATAGAAAAGATTCGAAATACATACATATATAGTTTTTTCACAATAAAAGGGTTTAACAATTTGTCAGTGCAAAAAAAAAAAAAATATCAATTTTTCTAACAATCGAAGACGGAGATATTCCATAAATCGAAATCAATATTTGATGGCTTTGTCTAAGCCATGCTAATTGGAGAGCTCTTCACAGTGATTGACTGACGGCTAACACACACACTCACAAAACACATGCCGGAGATCCCAATCGAATCGTGGCTTATTTGTCCAGAATGATATAAAGCCGCAAGCCAATCAATTGGAAATCCCTCGGAGATGCGAGTAAATACATAATACATTCGTCATGGAAAAACAATTTCGTAAGTTAAAAGATTGCTGACACTGCAGTTATTTATTTTCCATTTCTATTCGTTAAATTATATATTTAAAAAAAAAAACTTTAATTCATTTCAGACAGCTTCTGATACCCACTGTACAAATGTGGGGGTTGTCTCAGGCATTGAGGGATATAAATCAAAAGGTAAGCAGCATAGAAATAGGAAAAAAAAAAATGAACCAACGCCAACAGCTGCGTTTGATTGCCTCCACTTGCTCTTCTACCTTGTCTACGAGACTTACTTCCACATCTCAACTTTGTATTATTGGCATATTGTTGTTGATTCTTGTCAAGCTCTGCTGTGGCTGACAGCCTTTGTTGTATTGTCTTGCCAAAGAAACCAAACCACCGGGGGTAGGGCAGGTAGGTGAGCGAGCGCAAAGAAAACAAAAGTCGGGCATACATATCACCTGCCGTTGATGGTCGACTAAGAACCTTAAGATATACATGTTTATACATATATATGTATGATCCACAAAAATTGAATTAAATTGGTTAAAGCTAAAGCTGATTTTTCTCCTAGTTTTAACAGGGAAATATATTTAAATAGTTTAAAACAGCTTTATAAAATATTTCAAAGTAAATCAAAGAATATTCCTAGCAAGAATCCCCTGTGAGCTGACGCCTGCCAGCATAGCCTGGCTATAACCCAATTAGCTGACCTACTTCCAGGCGACATTAGCTAATTGAACAATAACGGCTCAATCCGCCAGATTAATAACAATATATGTATATATACACGCTGCGAGAGGCAATAGTGAATCACTGTAAAAGCCCAGCTAATGGAATTATAAACAAAAAATCAAAAAAACAAATCTTAAAAAAAAAAAAACATAACTTAACATATATGTATGTGTATACATATATTTCCTTGAAAACAAAAGACAAACAAGAGATAGAAATAAAACAAAAACAACACAATTCACAATTTAAATAGAAATGGTTTTTGGCGAGGGGGCGACGAGAGTCTGTCCATAATAGTACATATATATGTACATATATATCTGTCCATATCCAAGTATATATGTATCTGTATCTTTATCTGTATCTGTATCAAGTACCTGAGCGCGTTGGCGTTGTAATAGATTGTTGTTGTTGTTGTTGTTGGTTGCCGCGTTGTTGCTATTGTTGCCGCAAGCCCAGCCGCCGCTATCTAATTATTCAGATTTTTTTTTTTATTGTAATATATATAGTTTGGTTCGCACAATTAAATGCTAATTGCGTGCACTTTCAATTGAACAATTTACATAACTTTTTGTTTGCTTTGTCACATTACACAATGTGATGAATGCATTCTATCTTTTATATACATAACTAAATATATATTTCTTTTTTTTTTGAGATAGGGTAAACAGACACAAGGGTTGGGGGTTACAACAAAAAAAAAAACAACAACAGCAACGAAAAATACACGTTTTTTGAGATCGCTTTTTATGTTTCGATTACGGGATTTCGGTTTCGGTTTCGTTTTCGGCTTTCGGTTTCCGTTTTTGTTCCGTTTTGGATTCTGCTGCACTTGTAGATACCTCTCTCTCTCTCTGTATCTGTATCTGTATCTTTATTCTGGACTAAAGATTTGCGAATTACGAATTTGTTGCTGCTGCAACGTGCGTTTAGCATTCAACAAACTGAGGCAGATTTTAGATACACACACACACACACAAGCACTCGGACGTATCGACGAGAGTTTTCAACTTTTTCTTTAGCACTTGGAAAAAATGTTTATCTGGCGACAATATATTCGCCAACGTTATTTTCTGATTTCTGGCTTTTGATTTTGTACTTTTCCATCGACCAAGTGTTGTCTCTGCGTTTCATTTGGTTTTTCGTTCGCTTTTCCCTATGTATTTTTGTTTGTTGCGCGTCGTCGTGGAAAGCTGAACTACGTCTGACTGCTGCCGCTGCTTTATTTTACTTTTTTTCGATTCGTTTTTCGTTTTTTTTTGTCTCTTTTTTTTCTATTTAGCGGCTGCGTTCTCGGCGCACGCGCTCTCTGTTTTGCCATCACCACCACCGCCGGACACAGAGAATGCCGCTCTCAGTCTCTCCCCGGCAGGCCAGGTGAACCTTAGGGGGTTGCTTTGGGTGAGCGAAAGAGAGCGCCAGGGGGTTGGCGAACGGGCCACAGGGGAGAGAGGGCGTGAGAGAGAGTGTTGCTAAGGGTGGTTGGCGACTGCAAGGTTGCATTGAATGCAGCTATCGATTGAGGGGGTGGTTAAAAAGTCGCCAAACAGGGCTGCCAACTCAATGAACGAAGCAGCGAGTGGCATGCCACTTTTCGAGGTGACTTAATTACAAAAAAATATTATTTTAAATATTTATGAAACATTTAATAATATTAATCTATCGATTAAACAAAAATATAAATATTTCTTGACATAGCATACAACTGGAATAATCGGAAAATTATAATAACTTCACTTCAAATTATTATAGAGACAGGTTAAATTTTAATGGTAATAAAGAAAACCTCTGACGTTAATAAAACAAATTCTGATTTATTTTGTAATCGAAAATATACACCAACTTTGTAAATCTAGGTACAAATCTATTAATGGACTTCCTTTTTTAAGAAGTAGGTTCATTTTATACATTTTCCCCTGAATTTGGAAAGCCTAATTACATTATTATTTAATTTAATTTAAAAAAATTTATAGAATTCATTTTGTTTTCAATTTAAATATTAACTAAATTGAATTTTAAATTCTTCAAAGAAACCAGAAAGAATGGAAACTATAAATTTTACAACCCATATAATTTTTCCAGAACAGTTGTTCTTTGCTATGCGGAAACGCTTAAGTTCACGTCCAAAATTCAATTGATCTGTCATGTCGCATTTCTCATCTCTTGTAGAGAGTTGTTTTAAGACAAAAACCCGACTGTCTTGTACATATGGACCCTCTCTGGAGGTCTGGGCCAAAGCCAAAGCTAAACACATATTTACGTCAATGCCGAATGGCTGCGGAAACGAAAAGCACGTTGTAAAAATAACACAAAACAGTATCAGCGGCAGCGCTCAGTGGATCGACAACAAAAACACAATCGTTAACACATATCCACACGGCGTCATCGAAAGTATTAAACGTATTTAAGCCAACTGAGCAGCAGCAGCAGCAATGAATGAACTGCGCCGCATTCGGCTTTCCCAATGATTTTCCCCTGCCTATATCTAATTTTACTGCGATCTATAAATACTAGCAAATTATCCGCTGTCAATCAGTATTCGGTCAAGTGTTTCTGGGCCAAGTGCAGCAGCCGACGAAATCACAGGAAAGAAACGAAACAAAACGAAACGAAAAGAAAACGTTCAAACGCGCGGAAGAATACTATTGGAAATTGATTGCCATATCCATATGTACGCATATGGAGCCATGAATTTCGAATTATATATTCTTTATGAATAAGTATTTTTCTTTCTCTTCATACTTCGCGTTTCGGGTATACAATCTATTACGTTCGACTAGAACACGTCAACTGAATTAGTTAATCAAGCAAAGTCGAAAGATAGCCACAAACTGCGCGACAATGAGCGGCGAAGAGAGAGCAAAGCTCCAAGACACTGCTGTGTGCTCTCCCACTGTCTCTGCCTAAAAGTGAGAGTGAAAAAGCGTGGGCACATTCCACACACACACACGTACACACGCTTACTCGAGTGTTGTGAGTGTGTGTATTGCCGATCTCTTCACTCGGCGGGCTTCACATTTCATTGCGACAACACTGCGTATGCGTGTTGGCCCCGAAATATTGCGCATACGCAACCAGGTACATGCCAGAGTTGCCGTTTTCCCTCGTCATTTTTATTGAATCACTGCTCATCTATTGTTCATCAACCACCCACGCCAAATCTTATCTCTCTGTTTCAATAAAATAATGAGCGATTAGACTGACTTACTGACCTAGGGCCGGCTTCTACACTCACTGACCAAGTGCCAGATAGCTATCTGTCCGGAAAAGATACTCACTAGATAAGCTTATCGCAAAGCAAATTGATTTCCTAGACTGATAAAATGTGTTCCAACGCAGAAGACTAACAGAGAGCTGTCAATTTTATTTATATTAAGCGATGATAGCAAAGCAAATTTTATTAGCCAGCCACCCAGGAGGGTAGTTAAAAGGTCTTATTTTAAGGCAAGTTTTATAATATATAAAAAATAACAACAATGCAGCGTTTTTCTGTCACAAACTCAAAGACCAAGTTCATATTACTCTCCAGAAAAAGTGTACAAAATAATACGAATAGACAGAGACACGCGCCAAAAGAGAGAACGCTTATTGCGTACTCTCCCATTCTCTGGCACTTCCTCTTGGTTTCTCTTCTTCTCCCTCTTCCTATGGCCCTCTTCTTTCTGTCCGTACCCCTCTCTCTCTCTCTGACCAGTGGCGTTTTCGCGTTTGCGAGGGAAGAGCGACAAGCAAGCGCCCACGCCAAATCGTTTTCATTGTTAACTTTATTTTGTGCGTTTTGATTTTCGTAGAATGGAATAAATATATATGGAATAAGTATGTATGAAGGCATAATATACATAGATATATGTACATTGGTGTAAAAACAGTCTGTTTTAGAAAAGTAGCATTCGTTTTGGAGTACTTTCTTTAATGACAATAATATAAACTCAAATTTCCATTCTGTTAACCTTTAAGATATATATTTAATGAGTTTATTTGTGTTATATATTTTGTTTTACCTTATCTGTATTTTATAATGTTTAGTCATAAACTTGAATATTTTTTAAAATTTTTTATGCAGATTGATCAAACTTTGGAATTGGAATTTAAGTTTTGCCGGCGGGCAATTTCTTTTTCCAAACATTTTAAGGTATTAAAAATTAAATATTTTAAAATTTACGACATATAAATACATCCCTAACATAAATGCGTTGTTTGAAGTGTGAAATACCAATTATTCTGAGTAAAGTTTATAATAGCTTTCCAGAACTACAAAGGCACAGCTAGATCGGTTCGACTAAATACATTCCTTTCCCTAAAACCTTGGCAAACTATTCTTTTAATATTAAAAATTCTTCAATAAACGCAAAAATTAACTCTAAAGATCTCTTTCACTGCCACTGACAGCAAAATATGAAAAATTTGATGGATGACATGAAAAGTCAACGAAACGAAACAGAAATTTTCAGCTTGAAGACATTTTTTCAGCAATTCCACAGGCCACTTGGCATAGATATTCGGATACGAAGAATCAGATACGACAGAAAATAGACAAAAACCCCCCGCACACATGGAATGAATAAAAATATTTGTTGTAAGCTTTACTAGAGGTATTTTTAATATTTTAATTTCAGAGACCATGCCACGCTTCGTGCCTTTATGGGGCAAGCTGGGATTGTGGGTTTCGTTGTTGACTTTTGACTCGAGTTGACGTTGCCAAGAGAGCCGGAAGTGCCACAAACTGGGGGTTCGGTAAGAGGGGACCGTCCCCCGAAAACATTAGTTTCATTAGTGAGGCAACTTTGTGTCACAATGTCTCATAATTAATCAATAATTACATGCATTTAAAGTAGGTAATTTTGGTTGGGAAACTATTTAATTGAATACCATCCTCTCAACTTCCATCAAGTTTATAAAAAATGTTTGTTTATCAACTTCTTTTTTCAACTTCTTCGCTTTGCCTGCCTAAAAGTATGCCGAACAATGCGGAATCCAAAAACTTACCTTGAGCAGCGTAAGAATCTTCTGCGAGAGGTCATAGTCAAAGTTGGAATACTTGGACCCGCTCATGTCGTAGATGAAAACCAGACCGGCACGTTGCGTCTCCGTGTCCTGAAGCGCACTGTCCAGCTGGTAGACAATGCCCTGCAGCGTGGTCTTGTGCGAAACGCTCAGCGGACTGTGGCGACTGGCGGTGAACAGGGCAATGGCAGCGCCACTGGATGTGCGAGCAGGCTGAAAAGCAAATAGTTGCAAAGTTATTACAAGGAAATAACAGGAAACCCATCACAGACTCACCAGGATCGTGAACTTGCTGGTTTTCAGCTCGGAGAGCAGGGGCTCCACATCGGGATTAATGGTGTCGAGAGACTCCTTTTGCCGGATTTGTTCATGCTGCACGTACAATGACACCGCTCGCTCGACATCAAACTTGCGGGCGTTAAGAAACTTGACGGCTGTCGTATGCGAGATGGGTCGCCGCTCGAGCGAGGCTCCTCCAACGCCACCGCATCCTGTTGCCGTTGTAGATTGCACCTGGAGTTGCGCCTGTGGCGCGCCACCTGTTATCAAGTTGTGCGTGCTGCTGGTGGTGGAGGAGCAGGCTGAGGCCGCTGGGGATGTATTTGTGGTTGTGGCTGTCGCTGTGTTTGCTGCCGGGTTGCAGTTTGCACCTAGGTCGTTGCAGAGATCAATGAATTGCTTCACAGCCTGGAAAAGACAATTAAACGAGGGAATTGAATGTTAAGTTGTTTGAGAGATTCAAAAGATTTCAGAAGACAAGTCTCTTTACAAAAGAAATGCTGCGTAACTAGTAGAGTTTGATCATAACTAAGTGAATTTATCGACAAATGGTAAAATTATGGAATTCTAGTGGCATTCTGTGACTCTGACCCACATCAAGTGGTCAACTGGTTTCCGCTCAACCATTTCCCATATGATGCATGGTAATAGAAGTTAGCTTGCAGCTGATCTATAAAGCCGCAGAGTTTATGGTCCGGCGGAACTAGTTCAGACCAGGCTGATAGTAAAGTCGAATGGTTTATGGCTGAAGTGTTGTGATGATGCAAACGTTGCGTTCTCACGAACAAACTTCGTGATGCTGTACAATTAATCATGGTGGCTGATCATTTTCAGTTCCCAGTTAATAGAAGCTGACGCCCATGATCACATCATTATTAATATTTATATGCATATGCTTTTTACCTCTTATCTCCCTCGAATAATCCCCATTTTCACATAAGTTTCTAGGGTATAACGTACACTCATCTTAATTCCCAAAATTTTTTGGGTTTTTAGCGAAAAAGTGCAAGTTTCATTTATTCTTGGGCGGGTTTAATGGGTCACGTTAATCGACGCTGGCGCTGACCCATTCCCATTCAGGGTTAATGTGCAATGCGAGAGGCCTTAAAGTGTCGGATCAACAAAATGAAAGTATTATTACGCTCAATTAAAGCGACTCGTCATTATTGTTGTATGTATGATTCTTTTCATAATTTCTGTTCGACTTCCTAAGCGGCTCTTTTGCTTTTTGTATCCGGTCTAAGTTTACACCAACAACACCACCAGGTACAAATTCCATTTAGCCATATTCAGAGCTCAATTCAAGCAATTTTCTGTGTGCCGCCCCAACTAATTAAACAATCCAAAACGCCAGGCACGAACTCAAAATACACACACACACATACACGGAACAGAAGAGAACCGATTAAAGGTGGTAACACACCAAAAACCCACCTGTTCGCTTCTTCGACGCCGCTGATACAGATGAACCATGGTCTTTAGTTTGGTTTAAGTTTAGTTTTAGTCACTTTTGATTAACGATCGATATACTCGGTTTACATGTGTGTATATATAGTGTATAGAGTGTCCTGCATGCAGATGACTACAGGGACCACCCTTCCCTTTATCGCGACCCGTTGCCTCCGAGGTTTCTTGTCTACTGAAAATTGCAATCGCGACAGAGCTTCGGTTCGATCGCCCGGCAGAGCGGAAGGCGGCAGCGCTGTTGCCGACGTCGGCGTAGACTGATATCAGAGGTACACTGAGAGAAACGTGAATGATAAGACAAAAGGAGAACAAAATGGAAGTGAAATTGCAACCTGGTTCTAAGAACCCTTGAACAATATGCAACAATATGTAACTTTAAAAATGACTTTAAAATTTCAATTAACACTTTTTCGTTCAGTGCCCTTGCCGCTGCCGAAGTCGAAGCGCTGCTGCGGTTAACGAACTGCAGCAGTAGCGAACGTTTTGAGCAGCGTTTTCTCGGAAGCAGAGACGCAGGCGGCGTCGGAGGCGGCATACCAACAATTTGAGTCATGCGGGAGTTGCCTCCGCCACCATATGTCACCCTTTGGCACAGTGGGACAGACCAACGATAACGATTGTGTTTGATAAGACTTTGGGGGGGGGGAAAAAAAACAAATTTTGTATAACTTATCGATGGAATCGTATTCGTGGGAACTCGTGCTTATTATCTCGTCAAGTTCGCAGAAGTTCCCATTCAGTGAACCAGAGTCTATCAATTAGCATGAATTTGTCACGTTCCAGCAAAACTGCAATTTCACGCTTAACACAACGGAATTGTCAAAGATTCCTAAAAAAAATTAAATACAAATGTATGTATATATTATACCATTTCGTATGTAGTTTAGTTTTCTTGTTTTTTTATAAAATTAACTTTGACCCACTGTACGAATGCAGGGACTCCTCCGAAGCTGATTTGGATGATGCGAAGTCCAAATAAGAGGTGAGCGATGCGGTGCGTCATCTTATTTATGAACATGTTCGTTTACCTGGCTCTTTCTACGAATACATTATCATCCCGGAGTCTGGGACAGGGGCCTAATGGCTCAAAGAAAAATAACCGTTCATTGCCTTGTGACATAATAAATATAAAGAAACAGAAAAAAAAACTGAGATAAGAAAAAAATAAAAATAAAAATATCCAAGAAAAATGAAAACATGCTTTATTTATTTGCTCACATCAAGCCGGATTTAACTTTAGGGAACCTAAAAACAGTCAAAATTACAAAAAAATAAAATATTAAATATTTATTAAATATTTATAAAACTTGATTATATATCTTTACTTTCTGTGGCCAAAATATATAATAAAATTGAGATGCTGTGAGCTTGTTGTCTCCAAGTTAAGTAGTTATGGTTCTTATAGTCTCTGAGATCGAGGGGTTCATAGATCGACATTAAAACCTACTCTATATTTAACAAAATAAACACACTAAAAAAAAGAAGCTAAAAAAAATTCGATCCTGCCAGGAGTCGAACCTGGAATCTTCTGATCCGTAGTCAGACGC
>JAEIIJ010017074.1:17959-100149 GCA_018904815.1 Drosophila ogumai | reverse complement strand
GTGCGCACTCTTTAAGTACTCTGGGTACAGTGCGTATTCAATATGTGTGCATACTACAATTGAATACCGAGTGCAAATAAGTGAAACGCACATAAAAATTAAGCAAAGGCAGTCGGTGCCCTTCAATTACCGCTGAGTGCAAATAATAATCATGAAAAGTGCCGAAATTCACTAACGACCAGCGAAGCGTGGTGCTCGGGCGGGTCCGCCCCCTTAATCCGGCGACCCGTAACCCGTAACCCACAGTCCTTAACCCTCAGAGTCCACAGAGAAAAAAAAACTATAGCAATGCTAAAGCTTTCAGGGCCGACACCGCATAAATTTTCATTTGGCCTTTGCAGCAATTGCAATGCCAATACGCACATGTAAGGGTAAAATATTAAGTTTAACTATTAAATAAATTTAAAATGCAAATTTATATGGTTAAATGGTAAGAGAAGGTAATGGTTATTAAGTTATTATTTAAGTATTAATTATTAATTAATTAATTATATGTTAAAATCTAAAGGAAAATAAAATCTATAAGATTTTCTTTAAATCTCTTTGAAAATCCCCTGAAAAAAATGTTATAAATGAATAAATTTAAACTATTTCAACGACCATATCTGTATCTGCCGCTGTGTTTCTGTGCCTGGCTGCTTGCATTCATTCGTTCATTAATTTATATAAAATGCAAGTTAATTCCGTTTTGTCTGGCCAAAGCTAAGCGACGTCGCCGCCGCAACGGAATGTCATCAATAAATGAACGGACCGTAACGGGGCGAACGGAAGGGAGCAGACCGAAAAAGGCCAGCACGCAGGACGTAGGAGTTGGCTGCTCTGTTTGGTTGGGTCCTAATCTGGACTCTGGTCTGGCTGCATTTACGTAACCGTTTGTGGGGAGTCCGCCGAAAGCGGAAAGCCATTTCCAAATGGTCCTGCCAGACCGACCGCCAAATATGCATATGTAAACAGAAATAGAAGCAGCGGCAGTCACAGTTTGGGCGGGACTCCGATGGGATTTTTGTAAAACTGCTCATTTGAATACACAAATAAGCGTCATTGGTGGCAGACTTAAGCAACTGTCATTAAACCGAGGGCTTGTGGGGCTCTTAGGAGGATTGGATTTGAGGGAAAAGAGCAGCAAACCCGAGAGAAATTTTAAATCCAGTCTTACCAAAATTGTATGCTCGCTCAGAATGGTGAATGTCTCCTGCATTTCGTGTATCTTCTGCTCGTTGGTCAGCGTCGTCGACTGCACCGTGGCAATGGTCTGCATCACCAGCTTGAAGTCATCCAGCTCACGTGTGGTCTTGTTGAGATTCAGGCTGAGGGTCTGCCGCAGATTTGCACAGATTAGTGGGAGAAAATCTAGCTAGCTGGGTGCAGGACTCACTTTGATTTCGTTACGCATTGCCCTCATGTTGTCGTTGACATGGCGCAGGAGCTCTTCGCCCAGCGTGGTGCACCAGTCCTTGGCATGTTGCGTTATGCTATCCAGCAATGGCTGCAAATTTATGCGCACACACTTGACGTCCTGGTACTTGGGCAGGGTGTCCAGGGTTTCCACGATGGACGAGTAAAATGTAAATTTCTCATCGATTTCCATGAGCGTCACCTGTTTCTCCACAAACTTCTGGCATATGAAGCTCTTCTCGTACGCCCACAGATTGAAGTACTTGCGGAATCTACCAGGTAATGTCTTATTCTCTATAACCAACCTGATGGATAGATATATACTCACTGGGACACGAAGCCCTTGGCCTCGCCTGCAATTCGTATGGCCAATTCGTGGATATTTATAACCAGCTCCACAATGGACTTTATCTGGATGATGTCCTCGTAGTAGGTGTAGTTATACTTGAACTGTTTGCCCATTTCCACCGGAGGAACGGCGATGCAAGTGCTGGTCATCCAGCGCGTAAAGATCCTCAGGCTGAATGGGTTCGGGTTAAAGGTGGTCTTGGTTTAATTTTGACAACTCACCGCGAGATATAATCCTTGCAGGCGCTTACAATAGTGTGCTGCAGCTCCTGCACCGAAGGCTCTAGGACAATCTCCGACATTAGCAGAGCCGCATTCACCTCGAACATGGGTTGATCCGAGAGCAGGCGGCCAATATAACACTTAAGATTGGCATAGGTCATGCTGCCAAAGAGGGTTATTGCCTTAAATGAGGTGTACTTACATCTCGCAACAGTTACTTACTCGACAATGCACTTGAAGGTCTCCTCTTCCCAGTACTCGTAGTAGGTTTTCATGCGGTCCGATCGGCCCGAAAATGTGCCCAGCACCAGACTCTCCAGCTTGATCAGCACCGGGCCCAGGGAGTCGTATAGCTTCTTCATCTGCGCCGCCTTGCGATTCCGCGAAGCCTCCAGAATCTCAAAGTAGTCCTGGCAGGGATACACCATTTGGCCGCATGAATGTTCCCCTTTTGCCTCGGCCTGGGCCTCCTTTTCCACGGTAAAAACCGTCACACTCTCGCCAGTCGTCGATTTAAATCTCTGCATGGATTTTCGGTCTTGAATGCTCTCCGATGGTGAGCCGCGCGGGTCGCCGCTGTCCACCACCATTTCCTCATCCAAATTAAACAGATTAAAGCTCTTGATCATTTCGATGCGCGACCGCAGATCGAGGCGAATGAAGTTGATTTGGGACACTATGGAGGTGAGCTTGCGCAGCTGGGAGTTGATTTGATCGCAGAATTTGCCAATGTTAAACGACGTCCAGGTGTACCGACCCACGCCCATCTGGATGAAGAGTTCCGTGTCGTAGATGTGGCCGCGCAGGAATATCACCTCGGAAATAGACAGGTTGTTGATGATCGCCTTGTACCGATCGATCACTTGGGTGACCCGCTCGTAGTCCTTAAAGAGCAGCTCCTTCTTCATGATCGCCGTGCGCAGCACCGCAGGCAGCGTGAAGCCCAGGTGTTCGAACTGCTGGGCCTCGAACAGGGTATCGAAAACCTCCCGCTTTATGTTCACCCTGAAGTCCATATCGAACTCGATCAGGGTCTTGTCGCCAACTAACTCGCGCCAAATGGGCAACATGTACTGCGACTCGGCCCGTTGGAGCACTAGAAAGGGAACAAGGAAGCGACAGTTGAAAGATAAATAGCTTCCGGCTTTCCAAGACTTACATTCGCAGCTCTTAACGCAGTGCTTATCAAAGGCCGTGACATCCTTGGGTTTCTTGTCCTTGACGAACTTTATAAAGTTGATGCACTCCTGCAGCTGCCTGTTGGCCTTCCGGGTGTTGCTCACCATCCACATGATCATAGCCACTAGCACGGTGAGCTTGTTGATACGGCACATCAGCTTCTTCTGGGAGGTGTCGCCCACCAGCAAGGCATCGTCTTCCGACGACGATCCGGACTGAGTGATCGAGTCTATAGAGCTATAGACACTTAAGCCTTCCGAGCCTACGGATTTCAGGCTTGGTGCCGTACGAGGCTCATCACCACCGCTCATAGTTTCCCGTGGCTTGGCCTTCAGGGTTTGGATGGACTCGGAAATGTAGTTCACTGTGGGTCCGTTACCAAGTGTTACTATTTATCAAACTATAAGGACTGAAACCTACTTGTGGCCTCCTTGCATATACCAATGCTGAGGATATTGGAGCGGTTCGCGGTGTTCACCATGTAGGTGGCATTCTGTATAAAGTTGTCGAAGAGAACCTTCTCGAACTGGAACATAGTGGTCATCAGCTCAAAGTACTGCTTGAAGGAGGTGCGCTTCAGGAAGCTGTTGGCAATCGCCGGTTCATCCTCCACCCGCTTAAATGCCAGCACGGAGTTCTTAAGCTTCTTCCCCAGCAAGCGTGTCCAAAATATGGCACTAATCTTGGCCGGCTGGTGCTTGGCCATGGGCGGGCTCTTTTTCAGTTTCTGCAGATATTTAATATATGGTATATTAATATTGTAATTATAAAAAGTAAAGCCATTCCAACCCACCGTGAAAACCCGATCGACAGTATTAATCTCTGTCACAAAGAAGCGCAGAAGATTCTCGTGCTTGGTGGCCACAAACTCCTGCAGAGCCTGCCTAGTATCGATGTTCATCGCATTGATGACCAGATCCAGACCCTTCTCTGAGGACAGCAACGAGTTGATGCTCTGGTCAATCACGTTCTTGGCCTCATTCTCCACGCTCTCCAGCCGCTTGTTGAACTGCTCCAGCGAGTACTCCCAGTTCTCCCAGTTCCCCGGTCTGAACATGTCATAGTCCACGCTCTTGATCAGATCGTCCAGCATGCGGTACACCTTTCGCATCAGATTGTCCACGATCGAGGGATCCCCAATGCAGGCCTTCAACCGGTGCCCGAAGAGATTCTCATACTGGACAAACACCCTTCCCACGTAGGCAATGTCCACGGCCACGCGGTGGATGTGATTCACCTCGTTGAAGAGTGCCACGCTGTCGAATTCCCAGCGGGAGCCGGCCCCCGAGTCCTCGATGTGCTGGCGACTTAGCTTGTAGGCCTGCTTCCAGCAGCGCAGCAGGTTGGCGCAGTTGGTGGCCGTTTCGTGGGTGTATGTGGCGGAGTATCTTTTTATTATGGTATATAAATAAGTAAATAAATAGAAATAATAATGCTTTTAACTTACTTAAAAATATTCTCAAAGTTGATGATGCCCTTCACCTTCTGGACAAAGACATTGGAGATCTGGCAGAGCAGGACCTGCATCTCGGGATCGCGGCAAAAGTGGCTGGACATGGTCCAGATGTGCCGCAGACCCACCATAATATTGGGTATCTGCAGCACCACCATTTTGAAGCTCTCATAGCTGCGCACTTTCTATAAAAAAAAAAAACAATACAATAAAATAATATAAAAGATATACTTCGTTCGCGTCAACCGATAAATTATAGAGACCCTGGTTTCTAGTTCCAAAAGCGATAGTAGCTTGTCGTACCAGTGTTGCGAAGTTAGAAAAACTATCAAAGTTTGAACCATTCTTAAGTATATCAGTATATTTGTTTAAACTAAAGCTTTACTTACAAAAGAAAAATAATAGACATTTTTTTCTTATTCTTAATATAATAAAATGCCTCTAGAAATGGACTTGTGTATGATTTCATTATTTTCTATTAAAATACAAATCGGAACTTTAGGGTTGCAGTATTTTTTTTCAACTGTGTTAATATGTCAAATTTAATTGTCATAAGACATTTATTAATCTAATCATTTACGAAATGAAGGAACTAAATTAAAGTAACATTAAACTTTTCAAAATTAAGCAAAACTATGTGTAAGTATATAGCCCAAAAATTAAAAATTTTAAACCACACACTCACCTCCAGATAATCCGTAATGGTGCCCAGATAATCGGAGTTCTCCTTGGCCAACTTGAACCTGGCCTCTGTTGTCTCAAGAATTTTTTGCCACTCGACCAAAACCGGTGACTTGTCGTCCTCCAAACGCTGCAGCACGGCCAGCACAAACTCCGTCTTCAGCTGCTCCAGAGTTCCGTAGAGCTCCACCTCCATCTTGTGCCAGTAGCGGTACTCGGCCATCGGCGTAAAGTCGTCCAGCTTGGCGTCCGTCAGGGCCTTCATGGTCTTCTTGAGGTACTTAATCCAGCCGTCGACCACCTCCTCCAGCTGCTGCTGGCTGTACGTTATCACCAGATCCATCCTCTTCGGGTCCACGGGCACCCGGATGATGGCGTCCTCGAACTCGGTCTCCTCCTGACCTGGTAGTATGTAGGACGAGGGCAGACTGAATGCCCAGACGATGTGGTTGATGGTCCACGTGATTTCGCCCTGGAAGTCCTCGATCTCCTGGAGTATCCGCCTCTGGATGGGCGTAATGCGCGGCGGTGTGGCCTCCTCGGCGGCGTGCTCGGCCTCCACCTTGGCCTTTGTCTCGCTGAGCATCTTCTCCCAGCGCTGGGCGATGGTCAGCTTCTCGGGCTTGACTACGACTGCGCGTGAATAGAAGAAATAGAGTTAATAATTGTTAAGTCCTGTTTAAATATGAACTGTAAAATTGAAAAAATTATACAAGATATAACAATTGCTTAAAAGTATTCCCTTTACGATTGATTTATGCACTTACCTTCTTCTTCGGAGGACGACAAGTGGGCCGCAACCATGGCATCTCCTTGGGACTCCTCTTCCTCCTCGGGCTGTGCCTCCGGCTTCTTGGCCTTCGCCTTTTTGGCCGCCGCCTCCATCTCCTTCTTCTTCCTGCCGCAGAACAAAAAAAGGAGCAGAAGGAGTGGCAAATAAACAAACAAACACAATTAACGGCGGCCGGCATGCAAAATTAACACAAAGCGTAATGAAAGGCTCCCCCGATAAGCAAAATGAGCAACAAATACGAGGGGTCTCCGGAAAACAAAGCGTAACAAAGGCTACTCCGCTGGACACGGGCGTCGACAAGGAAGGACCCAACTCTGGGCTTCGGGCTTCGGGCTCCGGCTCCGGGCTCCGACTGCGTTGGCATTTTTTAATCTGCAGAGGCTCGAAAAGCGAAAAAGCAAGAAAAAATAAAATAAACCCGAAATGAAAGGGGGAAAATTTTAACAGTGGCGGTCAAGTGGCATTCGCCATTCGCGAGGCGGCAATGAGAGGCCAATGCAAGGATGAATGAGGCACGCCAGGATGTGCCATAAATGCTGCCTGCCAAACAAATGGAAAAATGGCCAGAAGACAACACAGAGCGACGACAACGGCGATGGTGGCGCCGCGCCGCTGATGGTAGCATGAAATCCGATTAAAAATAAAAATTTCTTATCGGATGCGCTGTAATTTATGTGCGAAAAGGGTTCTGCAGGAGCGGCAGGATAAAAAAGGCAACTGTGGCCGCTGCGATGGTAACCAGCGATAAACGCAAAACAAAGGCAAACAGAAAATTTGCACCGAAAAAAATCAAGGAAAAAATGAAACAGAAAGGGAGCCGGAGCCGGAGAAAAAAGAAAGCCCACATTCACAATCGGAGCCAGTCACTCTCTCCACTCGGGCAGCTGGAAACCAATAAAGCGCGGGAGCAGCAGCAGCCCTCCAACAGCGCTCCTCGTATCTGCAATCGGAGGAAGGGAGGTGGAAGCCAGCGGAGCAGCGAATGCCGCTCGTCCTGCCTTTGTTAAAAGTTAAATACTTTTGTTCTTTAAGCGCTCTCAAACGAAATTCCGATGGTTTGGATAGCTCCAATAGACCCGGTCCCGATTCCTTGGCCTCGCTGGATATATCCTCGCCGGCATCGCCTGCTCCGCCACCGCTGCCGCCAGTTTGCCCCTCATAACTGTCCATTTGCTGGCTGTCCGCCGTAGCCGGTTCGCGAAATTGATATTGAATGGCCTTACTGTAAACCTGCAATGGAGATGGAGATGGAGTTGCATATGTACAATGGAATCAAAGTTGGAGTGCCTGGGGCTGCGGGGCCTGCGGTCTGTGCAGACTTTCTAATTGATTCGCTGCCCGAAAAAACAGAGTTTTGGGCAAAAATTTTCCAATTTATTTTCATGCTAAGCTAATATTATGGCAGCGGACCGCAGAATTCGCAAGGCCGCGTCTTGGGCGGCAGCCTAATGGAAACCGCAGCCCATTTTCGGGGGGCTATGATGAAGCAATTTGCGTTGGCGGTCACCGCTCAAGGCTCGGTTCAGTAGGCGTGATGCCACGCCCCCTAAAAGCACCCCTCCCAACCCGAAACACCAGAAAATCCAACCGCCAAAGCTTCAAGAGCCGCTCAGTGAAGCGGAAAAATCTTGCGGCACAGCGGGCATTTTGATAGATGACTGCCTTGTTTCGGGAATTAATTACAATTCGTCACAACATTTTGTTTTTGCGGTTGGAGAATGGACCCCGGGCCGAGGGAAGGACATCCGGAAAGGACGAGCGAACGAATCGTTGGACGAGTGAGAAGGCTTGAAACAATGGGAGATGGCCTTAAAGTCGTTGATTGATTGAACAACGGTTTATGGTGTGTGAAATGAGCGAATCGGGTGCAAATTTGAGTGATTTTGGTTTTCGTCGAATTACTGATGCGTCTTTTAATGTCCGATTACGGCGCACTGTCCGGGTCTCCGGACCTTGGAGGCTTACCAGGTTTAAGTCGTCGCGCAGCGAGTTGATAAGTGACCCTCGCACAGTGCCAATCAGGAAGTACAGCGGCATTTCCGCAAAGCATTTCTGTACATCATCGAACCACGCTGAAAGAACATTAAGGTTAACAAATTACAAGGATGACCAAATTGATGGGTTATAAAAGCGCATGAAAGCTGTAAAAGCATTTGAACTGTATTCGTTTAAAGTATAATTTTGGTATGCTATAAATTTTAGAAACATTTTCTGAAAAAATATTTGTATTAAGTAAAATATTCAAGAGAGCATATAGAAAAATAAGAGTAAAATTTGTTTATTTCATTAAGTTCTACTTACGAATCTCCCTTCTGTCCTTCCGTGTTATGTAGACGTATTTTATTTTTGGGTCGAGGTCCTCGGACTGCATTTCCCCAAAGTGGCAGTGTAGCTGTGGCGTCTTCACATACGCGGGTACAAGTTTCTGTAATTTATTATTATTTTCAGTGATTTATTTTATTTTTATTCGAGTTTGAATTTGCTTTACTAAAAACTTCTTTCAATTAAGAACGTCTTCTGTGCTTACCTTCACCTCCACGTAGACCGGCACATAGCTGGGCGCCTTCTTCTTCTTGCGGCTTCCTTTTTTGGGGAAGAAACGGAAGCAGGATGCGGTGCATTAGCGGGGTGCGAAATGGGCGTGTCAAAATGGAGCTGGCGAATGCAGCCCCGCGATTACGACTGTGATTGTGATTGAGATTGATGGGACGGAACAAAGTGCAGTGGCGGTGGAATTTGCATTGTGGCAACTAGCTCTGGCTTCTCCATTTGAATGCAATGAATGAGCCGGCGAAACTTTGCTCCTATCTCTGGGACAGGCAATGCGGAATCAAATGAGTTGGCTCTGCTGACGCTCTGCCGCTTTGCCGCTCCTTCCGCCGAGCAGTTTCAAATTAAAAGTTACAAAAGAAATGAATTTCAGCTCGGGCCAACGAAAATGAGGCCCTTAAATATTTATGATGTGAAGTGGGCAGCGCGAATCAAAGTGTGGACCAAGATTTTCGTTTGATATTAAGTTTGGACGGGCTAAAAATTTATGCATCGCTAAGAATGGAGAATGGCGAGTGAAATGGAGGAGGAACAAAACGGGGGAAAACTAAAACTTTGAAATTAAAATCTTTTTCTGGACAGGCACAAAGGAAAACTCCTACAGTCATGCATCATATTTACCGTTTTCCGTATCTGAGCTGGCTGTAAAAATTAGTGGAAAGTGTGTTAAGTGTGTGCTATATGTGTGGGAAAACCCAGTAAAGGCAAGGCTAAGATCCGGTACTTATTTCTGTTAAAAAATTGACTTAACAAGTATTAAAAATGCATTGATTAAAACTTTTAAACTCTTGAAAATCATTCCTAATTTTTTGTGTGAAGAATGATCGTTAACCTTCTGACATTATCATGCCTTTTTTTTAAATTATTCAATTAAGGAATCAATTAATTTTTTTTAAGAAACTGTCGGTCATCAATTCTACTCACGTCGCGATCGAGCTGAGCTCTTGGCACTGCCGGCTACGGTGGCCTCTTCCTCGCCTTCCATCTCGCCCTCCACCTCGGCATCTGTGGTCTCGCCGCCTGTATATGTGGCTTCCTCGTTGTGCTCTTGATCGCCACTCGCTGGGGCAGCTGCCTCATTCTCATTGGTCGTATCCTGGCCACCCTTCTTGCGTCCTTTTCCTGCTGCTGCTGTTCCAGCCGCCTTGCCGGTGGACTTGCCGCCTGCCATCCGGCCGCCATCGCCCTTCTTCTTGCCCTTGCCCTTCTTCTCGGGCAATAAGGTCTTTGATGGCCGGGGCACCTCTTCCAGCACTGTGATTTCCTCCTCTATAAGCTTGTCGTAGAAGGTGCGCCAAAAGAACATGACCACATAGGGCAGGTCGATCTGTGACTCGTAGCGACGCTGGAAGAAGGCGTCCACGGAGGGCATATTCTGTCGGACCAGGGTGTTCACATAGATGGGATCAAAGACGCCCAGCTGATTGGCAATGAGGGTCTTCAGCCAGACGACGCGGGGCTCGTCGTTGCTTATGGAGGTAGTCGAGACCTGTGCCGTACTTGCCGAAGCGGAGGTGGCGTCGAGCGACATTTTCTGGCCGGAAGAGAGTTGGTCGTGGCTTATTTGAATAGGTCCTTGTGTAAGTGGTTTGTGCGTGGTTGGCGGGTTCTGTTTCTGTTCCTGGTTGCGGGTCCTTTGCTTGCTCTCTTTGCTTGTTTGCTGGCCGCCTCCTGCACATCAAACGTTTGCCTTGATTTCGTTGGATTTCTTAGTTCGCCTGGCAGCCAACCTGGCGGATGCGCAACCACCTTTCCGTTTTTGTTGTTCTTTCAATCAATTTCAGCTGCCGCTGTGCAGTTGCGTTCGTTTCGCCGCTCGTGTTTACTCCTGGGCGTCTGAAAATCCTTTTGTGTATCCCAGGACAACAGCTGCGGCTGCAACTGCGACGTTTCGAAGGTGGGTGCGGGCGCGGTGGCCGTGCCAACTGGCAGGCAGCCCGTCTAAGAGCAAATATGAATGCCTCGAAATGATGCTTTTGGCTCACGGAACCACACGTTTACAACCACACACACACACGGATACACAATTTGTTAACAACGTTTGATGAAAGATATTTTCATTTCCTCGCCTCCGTCTCGAGACTGTGGCCGGGTTACTTTGATTCGTATAAAGTTGTGTTGTTTATGTTGCTTGTTTTGATTCCGCATCCCGGTTATTGCTGTTGCCTTGGCCGCGTTGTTAGGTTAACCCACCCAGGCACCACCCCCTCGATTTAATGTAATTTTCTGCCGCCCCTGCTCCACATCCCCTTGGCTACCTGTCAGCTGCAACATGCAACAGTCGAATGGCATTGCTGGGAAATTGTTTAGCTCCTCGAACCTCTTACACCACAAGAAAAAGGGGAGCGAAAAAAAATTACTGGGTAGTAAATTAATCTCAAGAAAATTTTATTTAAGATATACTATATTAAACTACAAAAACTACAAAAAAAAACTACAAATGCAATGTTCTTTAATCGGCCAGGTTCATAGATAGCTTCATAAAATCTTGTACAACTTTTACAATTCTTTGGTTATTTAAATAAATTTAATATACAACTTCTCCCATTCTTAAGACACTTAAAGCTCTTCTTATTTATTAATTTTTTTCTCCAGGTGCACCAAGTTTTGAAGCGCACGCCGTTGCGTAAACAAAACACGCAGCTCTGACTTAATGGCTATGCACATTAGCAACGTGCCAGGGACGTTGCCGCTTTGCCGCAGTTGTTAGTTGCCAGGGCGTGTGGGCTACGGGCTACGGGCTAGAAAGCTAACGGGCTACCGGGCCAGGTCAAGTAGCCTGGGAACGTGGTCGCTGGCTCAATAACTGTATAAGACCATAATTGGAAATATTTACTCGGCACCGTCAACACGGCAAAGTGAGTGGCTGCAGTAAGTGAGTGGCGGCTGTTGGGGGCAGAGCGGCGAAGCAGGCTAAGTTGGCTAAGTGCAAGTGCAAAAGTCAACTTTGCCATTTGAAATTGCCTAACAACCGACTGGCAAGCTCTTTGATGACTTTACTAAAAGTGCATATAGCCCGGTTCCCCCATCGTCATTTCCCCAACGAAGTTCAGAGTCAATCAGTGAGCCACCAAATAAAGGTGATTGAGAATCAATTCCAGAGGATGCCATTGATTTTTCATTAATTCAAAGATAAATTCTAAGATTTTCCACATTGTGAGGAAACAGGTTATCTAGGTAATGTATTCTTTAATATAATGGTTCACGTACACTGGGGAAAAAGGCTGATATTGAATAGAAATAAGGCAAAAGCTAATAAAAGTCTTCCTTCAAAATTTGAATAATATTTGCTGAAATATATAAAGTATTTATATTCTAGAAAACAAAGTACAAAGCAAGTTTGAATTTCCCAATAATCCCAGCATTCGAATCGCTCCAATTAATTCAAATTTAAAATATTCTCACCCTGTATCTAAGGTGCTTGCTGATATTTCCTTAGACCCACATCCACCGCCCACCCAATTGCCTTGATCTATCGAAGCCGTCGGAGCGAGGACAAGCCAGCTCAATACTAATTAAAATAAATGAACATTTACCTTTACACACACACACAGGTAGTGTGTGGTGGTGGGTGGCTAAGAGAGTGCGAAAGATTAGGTGACGAGCCAGGGGCAACGGAGACATCATTAAAATGCATGGTTCAAACGGTGCGTATACTTAATATAGATTGGATAGAGAGTGTGTGGACGGAAGAAGGTAAGGGAGGGGAAGGAAGAACCTGGATGAGTTGGCTCCTTCGTACGCTTGCGGTGACTGTAATCTTTATGCGTCATGTTTTTATTTGTATTTATTATTGCGTCTGCAGAGAGAGAGCGGAATAGCGAAGAGCACACTTTGTTTGCAGGTGAAATATTCCACGCATCTAGCGAAATGAGAATTTATTGACTTCGCTTGGTATAAGGATGTTTCCAAGGAACTTAATACACTATGTACAAATTTTTTAGAATTTAACATAAATTAAATCTTTAATTTGGAGAAAAACCATATGAATTTTAGGTCCGTTTAATAACACGTATTATTTTTAAGATTATTTAAGAAGCCAATTTACAATATTTTGGCTACATTATTATCATGTTAATAACAATTAAATTAAGAACAAATATAGTTTTATGATCCCTCGAGTCACTTCAACTTGAAGCCATACGAATTTCCTATCATTATCCTGCGGAAATGCCCCTATGTGCGTGTCTGTGGGTCTGTGTGTGTGCCTTTCCTATAAGTGTCTCTCTGTTTGCGTAGCGACGTTTCCGCTCCCTATCCTGCCGATGCTGCAGCTCCCCGCCGGCACCCGCGGCACACCATTCACCCACTGCATATTTATCTACGTCACACGGGTTTGATAAACACAGCGTGGCTTCGAGACAACTCGAACGCGCCCTGCCTTTGCCTCGTCTGTTTGCATATGTGCTTAATAACTTTTAAATGATGCCGGGACGGGCCAGGCTGGGGCCGGGCGTGTGCCTTTGAGAGAGCGGAGCGGAGCCAAGTTGGAGCGTGTGCCAAGGCGGTCGTGTGCCCGGGGCCAGACTCCGTAATTAGTGCCGAATGTGCAGCAGCAATCTCGCAGCGCGCATTCATCGAAGTCAAGCCCGGGGCTATCTTTCTTACTTTACAAATATGTAATGGATGTGCAGCAGTCGCTGTACTAAAGGGAATACGTAATTCTAAGGGTCCATGTTAAAAATGACTAAATTTAAAATCCCAAAGAGCTAGGAGTCGATACCTATTAGTATCTGTCCCCGGACGATGGGCAAAAATCATTCAGACCCCCCGTACACTAGTTTCCATGGTGCCAGTGGGCCATTGAGCCGTTGCCCAGGTTTTGTTTGGCCAGGTGAGCATTTGAAAAATGGTTATAAACAGTTTTGGAGAGGCCCATTATTGAAAGAGGGAGGAGAGGAGCGGGCGGCATTCAGTCTCACTTCAATATGCATGCGAGTATGCCTGGGATTCGGTTTACAACATGCTGGAAATGACCAGGTGCGGTCAGGCATCCTGCCTGCTGGATGGAGTATGCAAAGCCGAAATCTGAGCCGACCAAGGTTTGTGTTAATTAATAAACGGAGCCTACTTTAAGACGACGCCTGCCATGTCCGATGCAATGCCCAATGCCAAGCCGAAGCCCATGGAGAAACCACAACGATTGCAATGCAGTTTTGTCTGCCACAAAGCTGAATTCCAGCAACTGGCAGAAACAGCATGCTTTGCGGATACTTAACGAGGAGGCGGGGCGGAGGAGGAGCGATGTAGGCAAAGCGGGCCAATATGGAGCGATGACCTCAAAGCCGTGTAATTGGCCGGCGATGTACCATGGACTCGGTCCGATCCCTTTGAGCGTTTGCCAAATTCCGCATTTTTGAAGTAATAAAGCGCAGGTCAATCGAAGTTGGCAAAAGGTTTGTGGGGTGTGTGTGTTGCACTTTGCAGTGTGTGTTGTGGTAAGCAATTACACCAGTTAACAGGATTTTTGAAACGAATGTGAGCATTAGAATGATGTGTACTTGAATCAATGCGAACTCTGTGAGAGATTTTGGAGAGAAACAAATACGAAGTTTGTTTGTGAACAGATAAATAGAAAACTGGATGGATAGATCGATTTTCAGACAGATAGATAGATGGATATATAGATAGATAGATAGATATGTTAATAAAAATTAAATTATTTTTGTTAAGATAAGCAATACCTATAATTTTGGCTATAACCTTATGAAAATAGGTATTGCAATTTTCAAGAACATTCTTTTTTCCTTGCGATTACTAATTTTACTAAATTTTCCCCCTTATCTATATGTTTTCCCTCTGAAAATTCAAGAAATCAAAGTTTTGCTGTGCTCTGTAGGAGACTTTTCCGATTTGAGGGGACTCAGCTTCTTGCTTTAAAACAACATTTGATATGCTCTTTGGAGCGCCGGCTAATTAACGTGGCCCGATTACAGAGCCATTCCCATTTACTCTACTTGTTTTCCCACTCCCTTGGAGTTTTTGGCACACCAAAAAAATAATACTAGAGTTCCTCTGTCTTCAACAATATTATTCAAAATCCCTCCCGCCAACCCAACTCATTCGCATAAGCAAAGTCAAGTTTTTAGCCACAGTTGGGAAGTTTTTCCGACTGCCTCAAGTTTTATCATATTTTTGCAGAGTCAAATCTCGGCAGAAGAGTCTCCGCTGCTCTCGGTTCTCCGTTCAATTTGCATACAGAGTTTGAGCATTATTTTTATTTACCTGATTCAGCGCTGATTTATGATTTTATCGTGAAAACTACAGAGCTGGGGAGTGGGGCTAGAAGGAGCGCGGCGAAGGCAAGGAATGCAAAGCTCACGGAAAGTCAATTGAAATGCAAACGTGGCCAGTTGCCTTCCGGTGTCCGGGTACTGCCGGATTGCAGGATGGTTGGATGGCTGGATGGAGTGGCGTCGCTCTCCTCCTTTGTTTGTGTGCGGAGGAGCTGCGTTTGCCATAACTCAAAGCCGGAGCTTTGTTGCCCACCAATTGCCCGAGCGTCACGTGTTTTCATTTGGCGCCTCTCGCCAAGTGCTTGGGGGAATTGTCACGTCACAGGAAGTTGCAGGCGACGTCACTGACTCATAAACAAAGTTAGAGCCACAAGGAGAGCATTGCTGGCAGGGATTGGTTTCGGTTTAGAGCTGGGGATGGACGAACCAATTGCTTTGATACAATTTTGACCGAGCATCGGCTAGGCGGATGTGCCCAGAATGCAATCCCAAGGATACATCAAATACATTCTTGCAAAGGATAACATTTATTGTTATTGTTTTATTTAAACTAATTAAGTGGTTGTGTATGCTCAACGGGGACATCACTATAACTTAGATAAGTCTTGCCATCTTAACAGGTTGCTTAAGCCAAGAAAAACTTTTTAAAAATTAGTGGTCGGTTTATAAGGTGAGCTTGAAAAGGAAGGAAAAGATATAATGAACTTTTTGTGATTTTACTTTGTTTAAATTTAATAATAATAAAATAAAGAATAGAAGAAGTTACCAATAGAGTTGAAGCTTAATAACAAATACCTAGAAATAAATCAACAACAATGAGGAAAAATAATATTTGCCTTACACAATTTTTCCCAAAACTCCTGGTATTTTTTCCATAAAATTTGTGGCCAAATGTAATTTTCCGTGAACAGTTCAGACCTCCCAATATGTGGGTGTGTGTGGACTACTAGCACAATTCGCGCAGTTAAACACGTCAATAAGTTATGGCGCTTGTTTGGGCGTGGGTGAATCAGAAGTCAGGTGCGTAAATGCTCCGGGGCGGGCTGTCAGTCAACGCTGCCAGCGGCAGCTTCTCGAGATGTGCAGCTGGAGCCGGAGCAGGGTATGTCCTGGCCAGGCGGCAGCCGTCATGTGGCTGTTCCATTAAAATATGCAAGCAATATTGCGGCATAAAAACACACGAAATTATACAAAAGTCGGGCGCACACATGCGCTACGGGGCGAGGCAATGTCAGGGTGAATTTTTCATAATTTCCAACGCACGGGGGCGGAGAGGCAGTGAAATATTCTGCAATATTTAACAGACGCAGCGGAGGACGCGGTTCCTGCTCCCGATGCTCTGGCTGCTGCTGCTGCAGTTGTCAGGCGGGGATGGCTAGGATCGAGTGGTTACCAGAGACAGGCGGACAACGAGCACATTGAAAGCGCATTTATTTGTCACTTGTCAGGCGGCGTAACGTAGCATCCTGGGCCAACTGGCATTTTATAATTCCTGAATGCTTTCCTGGCTCCGCCTTGCCCGAAGTCGTTGAGAAATTTCACTTGATTGTCAGTTGGAGAGAAAATATATATTTAAGGATGTTTTTATAAGAGTAATACATTCCAAATAAAGAATATTATCCGAAAGTATATAAATCACAATTTTAATGGAGAGTTTTTGGCTGAAACACCTCTTTAAAATTAGATTTAATCTCAACATTAGCTTCGTTTTCTCCCAGTGCATCACCACACACTCTCACGCACACTCTGTAGGTGCGGTTTTGGGGGGGCTGGACACGGGCTGAACTTTTATTAATTACCTGCATGTGGCGGGCAGCGGTCGAGCGGCGGTCGGCGGGCGGTCTGTCTGCCTGCCAGTCTCTGGCGAATGGCGGATGGCGCACGCGGCGTATGAGTTATATGCTGGGGACACTTGCGCGTCGAAGGCTGTTTTCATTTAATTTCATGTTTCAATTTTCAAGCAATTAACGCATAAAAGGCTGAACGCGCGCTGCCTTGGCCAAATAATTGACCAAGATGGAAAACAGTCAGCTGCAATTTCATATGCAAATGGCCGCGGGGAGCGAGATAAACCAAAAAAAAAAAAAAAGAAAGAGAGAAAAAAAAAAACAGAAATAAAAAATAAAGGAATTTGGTTAGCAGTTGGTGGAAATGCATTTTCCCAGTGGGGCGAGATGCCTTTCCGTGGGGCGTCTGTTTTTTTCTAATAAATGAAGTGAAAATGTTTTCAGCAAACAAATTTATGAGGCGTGCAGCATCGAAATTATGATAAAAGATTGAAGTGTGTGCATGTGAGCGTTGCTATATAAAGCAAATATGCGCAATTTCGTGTTCTGGCAGACTGGCTGCCTCGGAACCAAAAGTGGCGCGTACTCAAACGTAAAATGTTTGTTTGCGGCTGCTAAAGGGGCAGGTAGGGGGTGGGATATGGAGCGGGTATGTACGGTATGTAGGGTATTCCCCAACCCATTCCCATTCCCATTCCCTCCCTTCTCCCGGCAATGTGCACACATCAATCACAGTGCCAGGACCAAAAAAAAGCTGAAAAATTAAATAAAAAAGCAGTGAGAATTTTCGGGAATCTAAAGATGCATGGTGCCTGTATCTGTACATTCATAACTACAGCGGAGTGGAAAAATAAATATGATGCCGTTCGGCAAACACAGCCATATGCACACACTCGCACACACACACACACACACACACACACAAAAAGAAAGCCACGCTAATTTCCGTCACGTTGAGCATACAAAGGAGCGGCAAGGCACGTGAGGCAGCCGAAGAACATCTGCACAGGGAGCAATAATAGCTGCAAATTCTCGGGATTACAATCGGAAACTGTGGAAATTTTCAAAATAAGTTTAGACATTTTTTAGAGATTTGGAATATTTAAAATAATATTTTTTGATTTTAAAGACTTTAATAAATACTTGTGGCTTAAGAATTATCTACAGAGTATTGAAGAATTTTATGTAGAATTTATTCTTCCAACTTTATTTAAGTTAATTTTTAAATTACTTAAATATTTATTTGGTTATTAAATTATGAACAACAATAAACAACTATATAACAAATGTATAATGTTGGTATAAGAAATACTCTTATTTTCCCCACGTGTAACCATGTGGCAAAAGTCGACTTGGAAGAGTAGGTTCACCCGAATGGAGGATGTGACAGTGTGAAAGGCAACTGCTAAAAATGGAGGAAACTTCAAAGGCAGCGGACATCGACTGCATTGGCAGTGGCGTAACAATCGTGTAGCCTGCGTTTTGGGGCCAAGAACTGCAGCTGCGTGTATCAGGTGGCATCAGCAGCAGTCACCTTGACTGCTTGGCGCACACAACTCCTGAAAATGAGTCACAAAAGAAAATGCCGTTGAAATGTTCCGCTCTTCTCCTCTCATCATAAGCATAGCAATTTCCGGGGTTTTTCCTCAAAACTGGAATATAGTTTTCAATTAGCTTACATCTGGGAGAAACTGCACCCTTTCGATATTTGGCCAATTCGGGTTTCTGTTTCTGATGCGAGGAGACCTCGGAGAGTACCGAGAGATAGGCGCCATGCAAATTGAATGCATTTAGCTCCCTGCGACTCCCCCGGCTGAGGCAGAACTTTTCCACTTTGGCTCTGATGAATGTTGTTTCGAGGCAAGTCGACATGCAGGGAAAAAGCGGTTGAAACTTATTTTGGGCAGCCTTAAAATAACACAAAACACTCTTTAAGTTGGCCAAACTAAGCGCCGGGTAAACGAGTTTGCTCAGCAACTTAAGCACACCTATAAAAATTCAACTTTCATTTCCGAAAAACGAGGCGGTAGCATGTAAAACACCTTCAACAAAAAAGGGGAGGCGGAGAAAAAGGGTGGGACAGCACTCTTTGCCAACTGGTGAAGCGTGCAGCGTGTAAACGAGAGCTCTGTGAGGAATCCAGTGACTTTCAACTGTGATTTTCAACTTAATTAATTAAAAGCAAATTAAAAGTTTTAATCTTTGCGCTACAAATTGTTGCTGGGAGAGGGTCCGCCCACTTGCCCTGCCAAAAAGGCGCCTACAACATTATTCCCGTTGAAGAAGGCTCCACTGATGAGCAAAAATAATAAACTGTGGCTGCCTCCGAGTTGCCTCTTGTTGGCTGGGGAATCTGAAAACAATCGGGGGAAGCACCCGACAGCAACAAAGGAGTTCTTTCCGAGTGAAAGGGGTGGGCTTCCCAGGGCGTTGAGTGGGTCTGAGGGGTTGGTTTGGTTTCATAAGCCAGTGTAAGCAGATTTTATCTTAATTCAACGCAAAATTAACAAATTTCCAAGCCAAACAACGGCTGACAAAACAAGCAAAGTCAATTTGCCCAAACGATTGCTAATGCTTGGCTGCAAACTTTGCCCTCTGCCATTAGCCGGAGCACCTCTCGCCCATGTACAGAGCAATAATATGCGTTTATTTGCCAGAATTGCGATTTCGAATACCAAATTTATTGCCTACGACTCCCGGCTTAAAGCTCGGTCGTTTGATCAATGGCCCCGAATCAAAGCCAAATAGAAAGCACGTAGCACGTAGCTGCAGCAGCATTATGGCAACGACATCGTCATTCCCATCGCCAGCGCCTTCACCTTCTGGCTCTGAATTTCCAACATCCCTGGCTGCTGCTAAACGTCACTTGCTGAATTTATGACGCACTGTCGCCTCCGAGAGCTGCATTCATCACGTTTCCGTCAGCTGCATGTCCAAGGCGTCGGATGGTTGTCATAAAAGATGCTCATCATCAGTTTTTGGGGCGTTCTCCTTCGACTGGCTCGGCCATAAAGCGTTTCTGGCCACGGCCATGCCTGAAATAGGACCAAGCCATGAATATATAGTAATCCCCTTTCGGCGAAAATCTGTTTCTTCCGCTAATTGCGCGGCCATAAATCCATAGGCTGTCTCGATTTGAGGGCGTGGCCGGCAGCGTCTTGTTTTGCATTTGCGAAATGAAAACACAGCGCCGGCCAAGAGAATCGCCAGGCCTGCCAAGTACACGTCGATTTCGGCAATGGGCGCCGGAAGAGAACACTGAGGAAAATGTTGGTAAATGAAGTCTATACGAAATTTAAGATATTTTTAGTGAGTAGTAAATTTTTACATTGCTTTGAATTCTTATTTCTATAAAACTAAGAGGTATTAAAAGACGGATTGTTAAAATTGTTTATTATTAGATATAAAAGCATTAGTTTTATGTAACGAAGGTGTCCTTAATTATGATCTTCAATATATGTATATTTCCACTTCAATTACCAATTTGTTTGCTGATTGTTAGGAACTTTAAGCTGCTGGATACTTAAATTGCCTCTAAAAAATGTGTTTTTTATTACCACTAAACTCCCCACATATTCCCAACTATTAAGCCACAAGTATATTATTACAGCTTGATCCTTTTTTTTTGGAGTCCCCATTGAACTTGGTAAATATTATTTTCTGTTTTTTGCTCTCTGCATTTATTTGCAACATTTTATTGTTGAGTTTTTGGCAGCGCCTGTCCTGGCTCTTGTCTGATGTTGCCGCTGCTATGTTACTGCAGAAGCACTCGTAAATGTCATGCCATGCATTTGCATTTCAATTTCCATTACAATTCGGGATGCCAGTCGGTCCGGACAACGGACCACGGACAGCCGTACCCTGCCGCCCCCGTTCCGCTGCTGTTTGGCCGCGATTAGCGCGCTATAAATCCAAAAATGTTGCTGTATTTTAACAATGTTTTTGGGTTCGCCTGCCAGCCAGTCAGCCTGCTAGCCGGCTCTGCCAATGGCCACTGTGTTTGCTGTTGTTAAATGCAGAAAAGACCATAAACCAAATCATTTGGCGCTGCCACGCCCGCCGAAGTGGAGGCTGTGAAACATTGTCCCGGCATTTTGAACAGGGAGAGAGAGAGAGAGCGAGAGTGTGGGAGAGATCAGGCTTCAAAATATGCAACTCATTTTGCTGATGTTTTTGGCCGAAAAGCTGGTGTATCCCAGTATCCCATTTGCATTATTTGTAGCCCGATACGCATTTAATTAAAATGGCGCATTTGAATTAGTGTTGGTGTGGGCATATAAAGCTACCAGGATTAGCATCAGCTATAAAGTCCCGACATTTTTAAATCAAAAACACAAATCGGCATAAGTTAGGCATATTTTGGCAGCTTTTAGTAAAGAGCTTACAGGAGGAAAACAATAGTTGATCATAAAAGAAGTCAAACTAATATTGAATATTCGTTAAAATTATGGAATAAATATCCTTCAACAAGACCAGAAATATTTGAATTCAAGACCAGAAATATTTGAATTCTATAAATGGATGCTTATTAATATATTTATATGATATTTTTTGGACAAATCAAGGTTTAAAAATATTATACCTAAATCAAAAAAGCATCAAATTTAATACTGAAAGCGTTTCTGTTGTGTTTTTGTTTAGGTTAACAAATCTACATACTACATTTTAAATTCTAAGAACATTATTTTAAAATTTTGATAATTTAACGATCAAATTAATCAAATTAAATTGATTTCTCTTCGAAATGTCCAGAAAAACTCCTAATTTTGAATAATAATAGAATTTCTAGGGTCGGAAATGACTCCTTTACTACGTTGCAAGCTTCTGACCAATATTATAATACCCTGCAAGGATATAAATATACAAGTTCTTCCCTTGGCTTACGTCATTCTCTGTCACAATAGTTTTTCCCCGCCTTGTTGCCAAGTGTAATTATAGTTGATTTACTCAGCAGAATAACCCATTTGCTTACTTAGTGGCTGTGTCAGCAGAATTGAAGTGGATTGAAGAGGTCTTAAGGTTCTTCGAGTTCCGTCGGCACGTCCGCATCTTCGAAGCGTTTTGCCTACTCATTTTGCGTTACGCATACGCCGTGTGTGCGTGTAAAACTTTAAACAGCACGATGACTGCACAATTACGGCAACTAACCTAGGGGTGGGGCTGGCTGGTCGGGTAGTTTGAAAAAGGGGTAGTGGCAACTGCGGTTGGGTCTTGGCTGCAGCCAATGGCTTGTAAATAATACGAGCGCTTACCTGCGCTGCTGGGTTCCTGGGTCGCTGGGTCGCTGGGTCGCGGCCTCGCTGATGCAGGTAGTAGTAGCTGGTGGCTTTGCCATTCTGCGGCCTTTGCCCCATGCTGCCATGTGGCGGTGTTCCCGCTGTTGCAGCAACTACTTAAGACAAACTAACGGACGCGGCTAGGTGTGGCGCGCGTACGCTTAGGGGGTGTGTGCCCGATGTCCTTGAGAGTCAGCTCGGCTCAAGGGCGAACATGCATCCAAAGAAATGCAGCTTGAATAATGAATAACTTGAATTTTAAAGTCTAAAGTTCTTATGTTAAATGGTTTTGAAAAAGTACGTATAAATTGTGGAACGCTCTAGTAACTCTAATTTAATTTAATGTATAGTAATTAATTCTCAAATTAATTTTGTAGAAATATGAATACCCCTGCTTTTTCTTCCACTGCACACCCTACGTGTTTTGATATATATGCTTTTGTTACAATCACAATGTGTTTACAAGGGAGGGGACGCAGCGGCGAGCGAGTGTGTTGTGCGAGCTGGGCGCCAAGTGCACTTAATTTGTTTGCTTAATTTACAAAACATGAGACGCTGGTGATGCTCTGGTCCTGCTGCTGGTCCCAGGACCCCGGTTCTCTGTTCCCTGTTTCCCCGGTCTCAGGTCTCGGGCCTCTCCGGTGTCCCCCCTGTTGTGTGTTCAGCACTCGCCGGCTGTGTCAGCAGCGGTATCAGCAGCAGCTTCGGCTGGTAACTGGTAACTGGTAGGTAGCTGGTGTTGCATGTAAGTGCAGCTGTTGTTGGCAATGCGAGGAGAACAAGGACCAACTTCGACAGTGGCATCCTTGCGTGGCCCGGAGACCGTGTGTGTGTCCGTTAATAACGGGATCATTGCCTTAATTATGCACACCTAAAGTGCTTGACAAGTTACGGAAATTTTGACTCTTTAAGTGAAAGGATAATTTCAAGGAGTACAGACTTTTAAAGGATTTTACCAAGACATTCTTGTCTTATATTTCTTTAAAAAAGTAACTCACCTTAAACCTTGGTTATGTTTCCTAGTTAAGGAATTTCCTCCCTCGACCCGTAAACCTCCAGAATTTAAACTCCAACTCAGCTTTTGTTAGAAATGAAAACAACCTTTTTGTACATTTTATATTATTTATTTATTTCGTCATATAATTCTTGCCATTATCGCGTTTAATGTTGAGCTAAATCTCACGCCCACATCGGCCGGCGTGCACTTTGTTGGTTTTTGTGTGGTTTGATTTCGTTTGACCTTTTTGGCTTTGCTTAACTCCCATTAAATTATCCATAATTATGCATATTTAATATATAATTTCTCCTGGTTGTTGACTTGCTCTGCTCGGTTCTGTTGTATTATTTCCTCGTTTTCCTGTATTTAAGTTTGATTTTACATTTTATTATTAGTTTCGTTTTTAGTTTAGTTAAGATTAGTTTGCGTTTCAGTTTATTTCGGCCTGCCACAACTCGCTAAAATAACTTTGTTTCGTTTTGCTTTGTTTTGATTTACAATATGTTGCTTAATCGGCTTATAATATATTTTCCAATTTCCCCATTTTCGTCACCTGGCTGAGAAATACATATAGGCAGAGCACGATGTACACCTTGAATTTCTTTTTTGTGAGTTTGCGCTGAGCATAAACCTCTAAAAATAGTCCTTTGGCCAAGGAGTTCGGTTTTAAACTCTGAGTTCGTTCGGCAGAATATACTCTTAACATCATCCAACTAACTTGTACGCACTAAATTCTCTCTTGTCCTGACATTTATTATTCGATAAATATATATATTTGCAATATTCTTTTAAATTTAGTCTAGAACAAAGTCCATCTTATGCCTCAACGGAAATTAAAATTCCAACAAACTGATACCGCAAATAAGCCACAATTGAAACGAAAACAAATCCAATTAAACTGAATTTGGCCGATATTCATTTTTGATTTTTTCCTTATCTGTTTTTATGTAGCTTTTTTTCTTTTTTGATTTCATCGATTTTTCATAAAGACTTAATTAGTTTGTATTTAACTTGTTCTTCTCAGCTTTAATTAATGTTTGCCTACACGCGGTCAGCTGCCCTTGTGTGGGTTTCGCATTATTAATTTATTATTTGTGTTTTTTTTACTTTACAGTAATTATTTACATAACTTATGTGCCTAGGTTGCGGTAGTTGGAGGGTAGGGTGTACTTAGTATTTAAATGTGTGTGTCTCTTACGCTTATTAATTGTGGTTTTTTTTTTCTCTGTTAATGTAATTAGTTTTGCAACGTCTCGTTTGCAAGTGCCTGCGTTAATTTATTTAAATTTATGGAATCATTTTTCACTATGTTTCGTCAGCTGACTTTTCTTAGTTTTCTTTAAGAGTTCAACCACGCCTGTTACGTATTAAATTTATGCTATGTTTTTACCTTTACTATTATAATTATCATTATTATTATTTTTTTAACCCTCCGCTGATCGTGCCGTGTGGGGAAATGCAGATCCCATTTTCTCCTTAATTTACGGTTTATTATCGGAATTTTGTAGGCAGCCGCCGCAAATGATGAATTAATGCATTAAAAATATTACATCGGTTTGAACTCTGCTTGTTTTGTTTGGCGAACCAGCAAATAAAAAAAATATAAAATACCAGGACATGCTCTACTAGGCGTTGACAATGCAGGGTCGCCGTCGGTTTTCCCAATGATTTTTTGTTGTGTTCGACTTTTTTGATTTTTGCATTTCCTTGTTGTTTTGCACGCTCCACATGCTGAAGCATATTGTTTGTTATTTTTTAATTACACAGCTCCCGCTGTTGATTCCTCCTCCTTTTCCTCCTCCTCCTCCTCCGCGTTTCGACTTGTCCGTGGCAGTGTGGTGTGTGGGAGCAGCTTAGGCCATCCGCTCTGGTCACAGATGCCCCACCGACAGCGTGGCCATGGCCAGCAGGAGGGCGCCCGCGGCACCACAGCAGATGCAGCAGCGCTGGGAGGCCCCGGTTAGCGCCGAGTTGTCCGGATCCCCGTTGGCATACCGCTTCGAGCCCTCCAGGCCCAACAGATTCGGCGAGATGGTCGTCGGCGGCGCATTGCTCAGACCAATCCGCTGCTGGACGCTCTTGTGGAACACATGCAGGATGGACACTTCGCACAGCAGGTTGATGTTCGCCTGGTACTTGGCTTGAAAGAAGCCCTGCAGTACCTGGCTGTGCGGATAGATCTCCAGCGAGGAGTACGTGGTGGAGCCCTCGAAGGCGTCCTGCGTGATGCGCTGCAGCGGCGTCGGATAAACCTGAGTGGGGTTGGGGGAAAGGAAAGCAAAGTCAGGTTATTGGTAAATTAATTATTTCTTGGAAATATTAATTATTATATTTATAAATATATTTTCTATTTTACCATTCGTCCATTGATGTACCAGGTGATGTTGGCCGGCGGATACGAGGGACCCACGGTGCACACGGCCTTAAAGTTGTCATTCACGCCAATCACCTTCTTGTCCACCTGCATCACCGGCTCGTCTTTTGGCAGCTCAATCACCTGCATGTGCGCCGAGCGAATCTCCGTATGGAAGAGCGGAGCATCCTCAGAGACCTCGCACTGATAGCTGCCGCTCAGCTCCCGGGTGACACCTTTCAGCGTCACCGATGTGGCATCCGACTTGCTGAGCTGAAAGTGGCAAGTAATGAATGGGAGAAGCGGTTGTTAATACATCATTGGAAGGATGTGGCACTGTCAAAAAATAAGTATTTTAACTACTGGCCCTACTTCCATAATTTATACTATTTAAATTAACCTAACGAAATATTTTCTATTAAAAAGTGATAGAAAGACCCTCGTTTAATATAATTTTAATATATTTTCCCTTAAACCTTCTCTCAGTGTCCTTGTCAACGTAATAAAGCAGGAAAGCTCTCTCTATATCCCCTACGTATTTAACTCAATCTTCCATTTTTGGATGGGCGGGTTCCATCAGCATCCCCGATTCCAATTGCGAATCCGAATTCGCGCAGGCAGCGTTGCATTTGTTGGTAATCAACGGGGCATGAGTAAGTACCAAGACTGCCGTTGGGGGCATGCCCCATGGCGGGACTGTGGCTTGACTTTACTGGTCTGCAGACACTTTCAGGACCTCTGCCAGGGTATTACAGGAGTCGCATCATGCCAATTTCACCCCGCACACACACTCGTTGTCACAGTTTAGCATATTCTGTTAATTGCCAGCAAGCGCTTGCCACTTGGCAAACAGTTGTGCAATATCCTACTCAAAATCCACTTCAGCAGCGAACCATTCGCGATTACCGTGTGTGCCGCTGGGTGTGTGTGTGTGAGAGGTCCTTTTATCGCAGGCCTGGCCTTTTGTATTTAAGTTCAGGCAACACCAATACTCGTTCGCAACCCATTCGAGTTTTGCATATGCCACCAAAGCCAGAGCACCAGAGCAGCATAGCCGGCGTTGCCATCGCTTTGTTCATTTGCATCTGTACTAATCCTGGCATCCTCGCTGATGCTGCTGTTGTTGCTGCTATTGGCAGAGCCATCCCCGACCATCAGTTACCACTTGCTACCCCTCCTCCTCCCCCTTGTAGTGGCCCGCGGCAAACAACAGCTTTTTACGATTGTTTCAACACTTTGGCGCATTGCTCGGCTTGGCCTGGCTTTCTCCCCCCTCTATATTTACTATAGTTTGTTGTTTTCTTTCCAGCTAGTTGTGCCAGTTCATTCGCAGATAACGCCGTCGATAAGAGCACCACCTACGGGCTCCTGGAATCCTCTGAACCTCTAAACCCAGACCAAGAGGGATCCCAACCCTCGCAGCCCATCTTCCTCGCGGTTGCCAATTGGCATATTGGCCATCCATGGCTGGCTCCATGGCTCTGCAGCTCCGCAGCTCCATTCGATCCCAATGGCCCCTGGCGAGCTGTGGTTTTAGTGGCTTTCGGATTTGTCGACGCTGATCTCGTTACGCAATCGTAAAATGAAAACAAATGCGAAACGTATTGATAAGGTTCTCTATATGCATGAGGAGAGGCTGTGGTTGTGTTTGTGCTGTAGTGTTGGGGCCATGAATAATGTGCATCGGGCCAGAGATACATTATGATTTGGTATTGGCTTACGTGAGTTATGCGAGAGAGAACCTATGGAGTCACTGCATAAAGCTTGGCCCTGCCATCGAAATAGTTTTCGTATAAATATTTAATGCCACACCATGTGGGCCCTGCTTTAAATAAATGTAAATTCATATGAAAATGGGGTTTAGCTGTGGTAGTTTTTATTTTAAAGATTTTTCAGTTACATTTATTCAAGCTCAAGAGTTCTTTTTTTTATCCGAAATTCTCTGTGGTTGTTAAATTTCAAGGATAAAGAAGAAAGGAAAGAAATAATATATATGATTTATAGGCTTTGCAAGCTTTTAAATAAAGTTATAATATTGCCTATAATAATTATTTAAATTATTACAAGCTACTACTGTTTTTTATTATAATTTTCCTCTCCATGCAAACGCAATGGCTTACCGCCTCCAATTCGCCCGAGGGAATGGCGACCCCGCTCATCTAATTAAATGACACTAATTATGTAATCAAACATATACGCAAAGTTGTTCCTGGCCGCTTTATTTATTCAGCAGCTTCGTGTGGCTGTGGCTGCGTTGTTGACTCTTTTTCTTGTTTGTGGGGGCCTCTGCCGCTGCTGCTGTGACTGTCATATTTATTTAATTGCATGTGACTTTATTTGTTGGCTGGTACTCTGCGGCCGGTCCTGGCGGAAGCGGATGTGGCAGCGCCAGGAAGCGCGCCAAACAAACGCAAATGTCTGCCATTTTGAGGAATGATATGCCCACTACAGCCGACTTGCGGAGAGTCACCAGTACACACACATATCCTGGCACACCCTCGCTCACGTCCTTTTAGTTGCTCACTTGAAACTGTAGCCATTTTGTAAGGGCTCCTCCGGGCAGTCAGGAGGACAACGCAGGCAGGGAAAACTCAACTCAAGTTGCGTTTGTCGTGAAAAGTTTTTTTCCGCCCGCCCCTGTTTTTTCGTTTCCGCTTTTATTTATTTTTATTTGCTGGCTTTTAATTTCTATTTATATTTTATATTGCTTTAGCAGCCGCAGCTGCAACTTTCAGGCATGAAAAAATTACGCCACTAAAGCGTAATTTTGCATGCCAAACACACAGACACGTGGAGGAGTTTTCCCCACATTTTCCACACTCTCTCGCACATCGTTTCCCTTTTGTTGCCCCCGTCCAACCCATGTGTGAGAGTAAAGTATTGTTTCAATAATTCTGGCTTTATGAAATAATAACTTTACTGCAAAAAGCTCTCGGCCCGGCTGAGCTGAGCTGAGCTGAGCTGCCAGAGTCGCCGAGTTGTAAGAATACAATGAATTTCATTGCAGTGCCCCCAATGCCGGCTGCTCTCCCCACTTTTCCTGCATTTTTCCTGGCTTTCCTTCTGCTCCCCTGTCTTTCCTTCTGCTCCCCTGTCTTTCCTTCTGCCTTTTCCCTGGCTTCTTCCCGCTCCACTGCCGCATGCTGCCCACTTTTGTGGCTCTTTCTGCAGTTGTTCCCGGCTCCTCACTGAGTTTCCGCTGTTTGTTGTGCAGCAATTTTAATTTTGCCAACGCTGTCGCATGCGGCACACGTGCACTGAGAGAAAGGTGCAGTAGAAATGTATCAAAATTAATCAAAAATAATTTGTGCCGCCTGTATCAAATGGACAAATTATTCTTGCGAGTAAATTCCTTAGAAGAATGAAGGTGGCTTAAACTCGAACTGACTTTAAATTGTATTAAAATCGTTGCTTTTTTTAGTGCACAAGTATCTGTGTGAGCTTGGCTCAGCTGCAGTCTCGTTTGCATGCAACACTTTATGAATTATTGCTGTATCAACTCAAGTCGCGGCCACACGACCACACACGCACACTCCTATTCCCGGCACACTCTCCTCCCGGCACACTCTCACATGCGCACGTATTATGTCATGCCGAATTTCCGCTGCCGGGAGCATTGTTGTAACTAACGGCGTTCTCCCAACCAATTCCCCATACCAGTATTTCCCACGAATTTCCCACCCATGCCACCACGCCAGGCCATGCTTTTCCCACTCGCAGTTGCCGTTGGCATTTCACAACTTCGACTGCCTAGCGCTTGGCAAAAACCGACCACAAATTTAGTGAATGAGATGTTTCCGGTGCGGTTGTTATTCCTCTTCTACTCCTCCATGTTGCTGCTGTTGCTGCTGCTGCTGCTGCTGCTGCTGTTGGTGTTGGTGTTGCAGGTTGCCATTGCTGTTGCTGGCAGAGCCCTTGCTGTAGTTGTTGCTGTCGCTGCTATGAACAATTTTTGGTGTTTGGAAAATGCATGGCTTTTTATTGTGCTCATTGTTGGCGCAGGCAGACAACAGCACGCCAATGTGAATGGGTCTAGGAACCAGCAGATCCCCCACTACACTCACTTACACATCGCACCCAATGCCATTTGGCCAGCTAGTTACACCCTGCTATTCCGATTGCCGCTGTGCACTTCACGAATGCATTTCGCATTTTTATTTATTATGTTTATTTGTAGCCATTTGTCACACAACAATTTCTAGCTGTGGAAAGTGACAGGGAAAATTTGGCGAAGGCAAAGTGCCTGCATGTGACTGGCTTAAGTAGTTAATGGAAATTGAAGTGAACACTCAAGGGCGGTAGTTTCAAGGGTTTTAGGATTAAAGAGCAATGTATGTGGCAGAGGATAATCTAAAAACACAAGAACTTTCATAGAAAAAAAGTATCTTTTTGATTTTCTTTGATAGCAACATTTTACCTTAAAAAAATCAGTTACCTCTTTAACAAGAATATTATTTTAGTTACTTCCAAAAAAATCAATCAGACTTCTTTTCCTCACATGAGTCAGCAAAAAAAGGCAGGCTTTCCCTTCCCTCGCTTTCTATCTCTCCAGGCTAGTACATACAATTAGCAAGGACCAAAAGAAGCCCAAAAAAGAAGCCCTTTCGGAGTTCATTCAAATCAGCAGTCGTAGAGACCAGATCCTGGACTATGTAACTCTCTGTGCCGACCAACTTTTCGGTCACTTCTGTCGCCGGGCTTCGGCCTCCACTGCCGCCTCCTCTTGGTTTTTCCCTTAAATTTCCCAGTAGCAAGTGCATTAATTTTAAGCGCACATTGCTGTGCATAAATGCGAGGCGTGTCGGGTTATTAACAATGTTAAAAGCAAACGCGCCAGCGGCCAGGACACTCTCCGGCAAAAGCCAAAGGACACTGCTCAATGTGTGCCTGTGTGTGTGTAAGCGAGGACAACTGACGCTGCCATTACCGCAAACTTAATGCGGAATAATTCCTTCCGTGTTGACAGTGTGCAAAAACTTTTCGGGGCGCAAATTTTCGTGAAGCTCTCCCGGCATGGAAAGGGGAAAAAGTCCGCCGAAGGACCCAGAACGACCCAGAAGGATTCAGAAGCCAATGTCAGAGAGGGAGTGGAAGAGACACGGAGGAGGCCTCTCGGCTGGCTGCTTGCTGGCGATTTTTATTGTTGTGGCGGACAATGAATAAGCCGCAAAACTTTAGAGCACTTGGCATATCCTATTCCTGTCCCGCTCAACCTCCTGGTCGCCCATTCGGTGACCTCCGAGCCCCCCGCTCAGCGGGCGGGCCTGGTAATTGTGTTTTTAATTGAAGACTGCCAGCGAAGCGAGCGGAGCTGTCTCTAAATTAAAAATTTAATTACATTTAACATGATGATTTTCCTGTTTATATTTCCCCCCTTTTTTCGTTATGTATTTTGTGAATATTCTTTTCTTTATGGTGAACAAGGTGGAATGCACTGTGAAAAAAGAGACAAGGGGAAATATTTAATAAATTTAATATTTTCCTAAGTAAGTTGTTTCAATTTATTAAGTCTCAGAAAATTGGCCTTTTGTTATAACTAATTTTGTAAAAATTTAAATTTCGCTTAAATTTTCGCAGTGTGAGTGCAAGGTGTAAGGGAGTCCGAGGTGGAGGTGTGGCTCTGTTGCCTTGCCATGCTGAATGACTTCTGAAGTTTTGTCGACGCGACTCGGCGGCGTTGACTTCCTCTGCCCACCGCCTTAATATGCATACATTTACATTCCAATAACGCTCAAGTGGACGCCACGAGTGCACTTTGCTCGGCCACGCCCCCCGGCGCCCACGAGTGCCTCGCATGTCAGCGGCAGCGGCGGCGTCATCAGCGCCAGCTGCCTTTCAAGAGGTCCCCCCCGATGCTTTATGCGCCACGCCCACTCCACCTATGACACGCCCCCCTCATCACACACACATCCACACACAGAGAGACACACTTGTCCGGGGGACACACGTGTGGCATATGCATATGCATAATGGCCGACAACTTGGCACTGGCGGAACTTTTCTCATTAAGCGTGTTTAGCTGTTTGAAATGATTTAGCAAAAGTAAAACAAGTCAAGTTATAATGTTTTAATCTCAATTAAGGCACTTGCCACAAATTTCCATCTCTGTCCACCCCGTGCCCGTCCCTCACTGAGGATCTGCCTCTTCATTTGGCCCGGTGGTGGTTGAGTTGCCTTGGCATAACTTAAAAATTCCATTTCCATTTGTGGCCTGGCCTTTGACGTTTGCCTTCGTTAGTGCCGGCAACTATCAATTTAAGTTGGAAAACACAGCTGCTGGCTGATGGCGCCTCATTTCGATTTGTTAGCGCCACGAACAGTGGGTGAAAAGGTGATTTAATAGCTCAGAAAAAGCAGAATATTGGTATTTTGATAATTACAATCATAGGAATGATTTGGAAGTTTAAAACAATTTTTACGAATTTTTTCTAATCGAAAATAGTCTGTATTTGAGGTGTACTTTACTAGAACTAATACATTAGCCTTTCTAGGTGTATATATTTTTTATCTTGATTATATGAGATCCTCACATATAACTATTTTTGCTTTTATGATTAGTTATATATCTTTTCATGGTGTTGCATTAAAAGCAACATATTTCAAGCTTAAAAATGTTTTGAAATATATATGCAAATAAATATAATCCAATTTAAATGTATTAAACAATATTAGTTAATTAATTTCTCTGCTTCTCAATAAACTCTATAGTTTTTCTATTATAAATTCATTTTATATAGTTAGCAGTCTCCTATACCACTGTGCCTTGGGGCGTAAAATACGTATTTTTTACCCCCGGGTTTGGCACATTTGCACTTTTCAAAAGCCACCTTTTAACATGGCGCTGTTAGAGGGGAAAGCTAAAACTATGGGCAACCTTCAGACTTAATTGCACAGCGCTCGCTGGCTAAAATCATTTGCATTATGCAATCGACCAAAGCCAGCTCCAGCTCCGGCTTCTGACCACCCCTCGGATTTGCCGACTCCGATTCCCCGATTCTCCGATTCAGCTTTTCTTACGCTTTTCACCTTTTGCGGTTCACAGCTGATTGCGTCTCAAGCAGCTCGGGCCTGGGAGTGGAGTGGAAGTGGAAGTGGAAAAATTTGCTCAAATTTATAATGAGTTTCCACTGCTGGCGCTGCACATAAGTAGGCTACAAAAATTTGCACATTAACCTCAATGCCATTGGTTGTGTTTTTTGAATAGTTTCCAATTCGCTGGCGATGTAAGGCCAAATAAAATCGGAAAGAGAATAAAAAAAAAAAAATGAAAATGAGGAAATAATTAACACGCATAGCTTGACGCCCGCTGCCCACAGCCACGCCCCCTGCGCCCACAGCCAAGGACTACTGCTGCTGCTGCTGCAATCGAAATATTTAATTAGTGCAAAAATGCCTTTGAATGCTAATTAGTGGCAAATTAACATTTGAGCAGGGTTCCTTATTTCAGTTGTGTTTTATCTTGTTTTATTTCGTTTTATTCGCTTATTTCCCTCTCTCCTTTGTTGGAAGTGCAAATTAAAGACACAATCAAAGCAAATTAATCAAGTCCGGCAGTTGCTACTGCCCACGCTGATTGATGTGGCCAGCCAGTTCACCATTATCGATGGAAGACCAAAGGATAGATAGGGGAAGTGAAGCCTGAGCTGGGCGGCGACAGGAAACGGAAGCCGGGGCAAATTATTTCTATGAAGCTGCCACCCCCCCTTCGTTGCTTTGTTTCGCTTACATAAAACAAACATTACTCCATCATTCGCCCTTGCTTTATGCCATTATTTATGATTATTTAACGTTCCCCTTTTTGGCGCTTTTGAAAAATGTGGCCCGAAGTGTTTGTAAATGAGTTTGCAGTTTTATGTGCGGACGAATGAGTTTTCAATTTATATTTCGTCCACACACAAATTTTTCATGGCAAATTCAATTTTATTTATTTATGATTATACGACAATCGATTCGTTATCGCCCTCCGCGAACACTTTGCTATTACACTGTTCGGATAGGAGACTTTCCAGAGGGATTCCGGAGTTTAAATATGTTTTTGGGTTGCAAAGAAATATTTATAATGGTTCAAAGAGTGAAATTTATAAAAAAATAAAGCAAGACTTTTAATAAATGTTTAAGTACATAAAAAAAAGAGTAAGACATCTTTCCTCTCAGGCAATGTTTCTCATCTTAAAGTCCGATTCTTTTTCCAATTTAACTGCAACTCAGTGATTTTTAAGTGGGGTTTCCGAGAAATTTCGCCACTTTTCAGCAAGGGCTCTCAGCGGATAATTTATCGCTTACTTTGCGGCTGTTGTTTTTATTAATGAGTGCAGTATGGGAAAGCGAAATGCCAAGCATTTTTCGCCACTAGGTGCCTGCCTCCTTGTTGTTCTGTACTTGGTTCTGTTTGTCTATTTGTTTGTTTTGTTTTACCAGCAGCCGCGCCATAAACTATTTTGCACTTTTCGCAATATTTCAGTCAGCTGCCGCACTTGTGTCTGTGTGTGTACGTTGTGGCACTTTCCGAATTGTAGAGCGGAATATTTCATACACAGAGGCACACAAACATGCAAAACACAGCCGAATATATTGTAAATAAAAGTGAACAAATATTGCACAGCAATAGAAATAAAATGTGTGACAAGGAGTGTCCTGCGGAGCGAAAGAGCCGGCAAGATGCTCCGTCGCAGCAACTGCCCCAGGATACCCGGCCAGGAGCCCGGCCATTGTCCGCATTTAAATATTTGCACAGCATTTGAATGCTTTCCCATTTTGCATTTGTCGAAATGCAAACCCGGCCCGAGCGAAACACATGCGCTGCTGCTCCAGTGATTTGTCCATTAAGCTGACAATAGTCGGGGCCAAAAGCAAAAATAACTGGAGAGTTCAAGCCCCGATGGAAAGACAATAAGCTGAACTTTATGTTCGAGGCTTACTCTTTACCACTGAAGTTGTTGTAGGAATGAGATAACTAGTTCAAGGATGTTGCTTGGTATTATCTAGTCAAGAAATGAAAGAATGGTCTTTTCCATATATTTTAAAATTATCTGTTAAAATATTTCTAAGAAAGAACCTTACTACTTGAACTTAAATTGAAATTTAAATAAAAAACCAACTCAATCTCCGTGACAACTTTGTAAAATTCTCTATATATCCCCATATACTTAGAGTACCAAGCTTAAAATGAAGAAAAAGGAGCACTCGCTGCACATTGTGCGATCCCATGCTTAATTTAACTTACATCAACATTAATGCCGGCGACGGAGAAGACAAATGTGGGCTTGGCCTCGCGGGGAACGTAGCGGTAGAATTCCTCCTGGCCAAAGTACCAGCGCACCGCGTAGAGCGCCGCCTGCGGAGGAAGAGGATAACAGGGATGCGTTAATGAAAAGCCCAAGTGGAGCAGCCGGTGATAGTGGGCGCCGGAGGAAGCAGCAGAAGCAGCAGCGACAATAAGCGACGGGAAACACGGCGAAGACGGCAAGACAAAGTGCAAGTAATTATAATAATTAAGCATGCCGCCGACGACAATATCCGTATTGTTGCCGGAGCTAAAGCTGCTCCTGGTCCTGCTCCTGCTGCTCCTCGAGGAAGTGTCGCTTACCTGCTCCAAATCATATTGACAAGACAATGTCGCTGCATTTCCCATGATGACGGCCTCCGGTACAAATATCTTCAGATCCTTCAGGCAATGGGCTGAAAGAGCACGACACACACACATTAATATTAAAGGATGTCCCAAATGTCGTTTAACCGGAGGACGAGACCCACATGTCGAATGCGTCGTGTGGCAACAATACGAATTCGATTATGCCGCCGCCAACCGAAAAGGGAATGGGGAAAATGTAAAAATAAAAGTAAAATGCAAAAAATACGAAAAATAAAACGCAATTACCCATTCCAGTGACAAGGAAAAAGGATCCGAGCCTCCTGGAACTGCCAGTATCCACTTGCATGTTAATTTATGACAAAGACGACAACCGAACGGCCCAAATTTGACTTGCAGTTAATGCAATTTATTTATTTTATTCCATTTAATTTCGGTTTCAATTCGTTTATTCATTTCGCCGGCCAATTGTGGAATTCAACCCGAGTTACCACCTATTATCAACATTAAACAAGGTTTATTGGAATCGAGTGGAAATTTAAATAAAGCCTGCATCATGTAATGTATATTATGTATACTTATGTCCTTATGATTACGGCATAAGCACGAAGTGTACATTTAATTTTGGTTACAAAACGGTTAGGGCTATTTATATATTTAATATGGTAATTATTGATTTATTGGCAAGGGTCTTAGCAAACTCGGTTCACTTTAAAATAAGTTAAACTGATTTTATAGCCTCTCCAGGGACAAAAGTTATATATAAATTATAAAAGAGAAAAATATCTAAAATTATTAAATAAAAACTATATTTCTCTATTTATTTTACCAATTTTTCTAGTTCTTGGTTAAGTCTTTAACTCTATTCAAAATTGGCAATAACTGCAAAGCAAAGTCATATTTCGATTTCTTGCGACATTTTTATAGTCTTAGCATATGCTGCCTTTTCTTTTTATTAGTAATTAACTCAAGTACATATATTACGAAGTGTACATAATTTCTTTTGTTTTTCTAGCACTCGTTGTTGCTCCACAAATGTGTCGTCATTAAGAAATGTTTTTATTAATTGCGGAGTTTTCTCTTAAGCGTCTGTACTTTGCCAATTGTTTGCGTGAGATTGCAGTGCATTTAATTATTTTCTCGCCTTTATTTGTGCGCTTTTTATTCTTGCAACACGGGATAGGAAAACAAACAGGCACTGGCACCGAAAGGTATGTATACATAAATATTTACATGTTAAAAGTACGCTCGAATTTACAGTGAAAAAATAAACAACATTTTAAAAATAAACATTATAATGAATTCAATAATAGTTTGCAATAATCCCGTTTAATAAATAAAGCTTTAAGTTTATGAAAAGGGAAGTTAAATAATGTAAAATATAATCTATCATATCAAAAGGTTTTATTAGTCTCAAATATTATTAAAAATATTTTTTAAACAAATTTGTGTGACTTTAATATATTTTTCCCTAAACTCAATAAACAATAATTAAAAAGGAAATGTCCGTATCTACCCATTAATTATTCTCGCAATTAATCTAGATTTACAGAGACTCCAAGTTCGAATTTCGACTCCATATTTAATGCTATCGAACGCACTTATTTTCCTGTTTCATAAAAATCCACAATAAATATGTACTCTAGAAACCGAAGAGTATGAGCTCGCAGCTCGTTCGTTAAATGAACTGGCCGTGGAGTGGTCCACATGTCATTCGGAAAGTTTTCATCGATTTGCGGCCTCGAACGGAAACGAGTGAACTGACTGGCATGTGGTTGGCCAAATTATGGCGACTTTAATTGAACAAACCGATATTAATCAAAGGCAAGCGCTGCTTGCACACACTCCCGGGTATTTAATAAATTGACTACTTCACCGACGGTCGGCGGACGAGTTGGTCGAAGTGGTTCGGTTTTGGCCTGGTGGGCGGCGGGCATAATATAAACAGTTATTTGGTAGATTAAATAATCAATTTAAACCACGACGGCACACGCAGTTGGCATAATAAATTCAGCTTGTTCGACATGACAGCCTCTGGCTGCGAGAATGGGAAGCGGAAGCCCTGCAATATGCCATTTATATATGGCTCTTTGGCACACTTACCACTGAGCAATAACTCCGAGATTATAATCCAGCTCAACGCCAGCATATTGAATGCTGTATGCAAGGCTCCTCCTCCTCCTCCGCCTCGTCCTGGCCCGATCCTCTGGCTGGCCATGTCCGCCAGTCGCAATATCTGCCGAAGCTGCAAAGAGTCGAAAGAGAGAGAGAGAGATGTTGCACGGTGCATGAGAAAAAGTTTGAAGCAGCGTATAATCATATTTGAGATGATGCTCTCGGGCTTATTGATAACTGGCTGGCTACTTGTCAAAGTTTCAGAACAGCAAATTGAAATGTTGCTCTTGCCTTTTGCGGCACGGCCCCTCTTCAGTCTATTTATCCTCTGCGTGTGTGCTTTGTCTCAGGATCTGTCTATACATCCCATGTCGCCCCTGCCCGTTTGACAACTTTGTAAGGCTTTCAATGACACGCGTCCGTAAGTTTCAACAGCTCGACGTGCTTAAAAACTTTGCAGCATTTGCAGCAGTACAAAAAGACAAAAACCTTAAACTAAACAGGACACAACAGGCTCTGGCTGCGGCTCCTGCTCCGACTCTCCTGTGTGCCAAACAGAATTAAGCATACGCAGCGTTCGCCCAGACAGATGCATCAGAACCGTCCGCACCCACTGATTGACAGCCGGGGGCAGTACAGGACAACCACTGGGTCCCTGACATCTGAAATAGATTGGATGTCTCGGTCTGGGAGTGGGAGAGGGAGGGAGTCAGGTTTGCTGACCAAAACATTGAAAACAATTGTCAGTTGCTGGTTGCATTTGTAACTTGGCTGACAGGACAAGACGTCTGCTTCGTGTATCAATTAGACCACAAAATCAGCAAGACCAATTGTTGTGCTTCCATTTCGCCGCAAAAACAGAAGCTAATGGTCAAAAGTTACAAATGGCTCACAAGCCAACACACTACAGATACAGATAGAGATACAGATAGTGCAGAGATACAGCTACAGCAATAGATAGAGATACACAGACACAGAGGACATTTTGATAATGATATCATCATATCAACGCATTAACTCAAGGCGCCCTAAGCACTTAAGCCTGGCCGGGGCTTATATGTCATTTACTGCACCCAGCTGAACGTTCATCGTCGTCTTAAGGTCGAGTGCGCAGGATGGCTGGGCTGCTTCTAATTTTGAATGGCAATCCCGCCCCTGGAATATACCCACACAAAAGCAGAGCCGTAAAATGCCATTAGCCTGGACCGGGGTCCTCTGTGCTCTTCCAATCATTTTGTGCTTTTAAGCATGCGACTCAAAGTTATCGCCATCGTCGTCGTCGTTGTCGTTGTCGTCGTGGTCCCTCGGCAGCAAAAACAACAAACGCATTAACCCAGGGCGAAGGACGAAGGACGATACCGACAGAGCCAGAGCAAAGCGAACTAAAAGCTGCGAATTGTTGCCTTTGCATTTTGCATGCCCAACGACCTTTCTATTTCAAGCATATCGTTTTGCAAATTGTCCGGCAGATTGAGACACATCCTCATCGATTTGTTTGCTTGCGGGTCTTGGGGCCCCGAGAGCGAGACCAAAACCGAGACCGAGACCGAGGCCAACTCTGTTAAATGCCCTCATGTGAGCATTTAAATTAAATTTAAATATTATTGTAGGCAAGTCGATTATGTTCGGGTCATCATTTTGAACTTTAATGTTCCGGTGTTATTGTTTGAATGGAATATGGCCGAGAAGTCAGAGCCCTGGCTCTCCCTGAGTAATAGCCTTTCTGTTTTGGGGCACCAAGGAAATTATCTTGCGGTTGCCCTTCAGGATGAACCCCCCTTTCAATCCCCTTTGTTGCCGGTCATTGTCTTTGTGCTTTCTAATTTGGAATTCACAAAATGTGTAGTCCGTACGAAATTTGATAAAAACAAATTTTCAAATATTTCATTATGATTTTAATTGAATTCCTCTGCTTAGTGATAACATCCCTCCTCCGACCGCATTTGGGTGAGTTGTGAAATAGATATCCTGCATGATATTCGTGTGTCCGAGCTGGTCTCGGGGGTCGTAATAATAAAGCGTATAAATTAACAAATTATTTGGACTCTGCTCTTCGAGTGGCAGCATCAACAAATTTCCTCTCCAGTCAGGGAAAATGGTGTAATTAAAAAAGTTACAGCTTCAGCTTAATAAAATGTCCAGTGCATGTATATGTGCTGGATTAACTTTTTTAAAGTGCTATAAAACAGTTGATTATGGCGTCATTAACGCAAATCTAAGCTTCGGGGGAGAGAGAATAATCAAATTAATTTTTTATGTACAAAGTTTGCAGTTTACCAATAAGAACCCAGCTCATCATAAGCAGGCAGCTTTGAAAAGAGCCCCAGCTTAATGGGAAAAACGGAGGTTTGGAGTGGCCCAGAGGGGGGATTCGGATTCTTGGGGAGGCAACCGTTCGTGACGATGGCAACGCTGGCAAGGACAAAGGACAATGCCGGATATTCAAATTCCAGAGCGAAATTCAATTGAAAGTCAAATCAAAACAAAACAAACGAAAATCCGTAATTGACAACATTTCAGCTGATAATGAGCACTTTGCAAGGGGGACCCCACCGACCAACAGACAGTCACAAAGTGGGTTACACAGCATAGTGGGGGGCGGGGCCTAAGTACCCAAATCAGAATGAGGGGGGAGGACACGTCAGCAAACCCATCTGTATAACCATCATGCTGACTGTGGGAAACCAGTGGCCAGGCCAATTGATATGATTTTCTGGAATGACATGAAATAGTACGTCGAATGGGATAGAGTGGCGTATCTATAGAAGCAGGTACACTTGTAGAAATAATTAACCATAGCTAAGATTGAAATAAATGATAATTCTGATGTATTATTTTTAATTATTTAACTATGTATTAATGTTTTTATTAATTTTTCGGACGTTCTATCACAGAGTTAGAGTGAGAGAAACAATTTTTCTGCCCTTAGAAGTCGAATGATCAGCCAAATTTACGAGCTCTTATAAACGAAACTCCTGGCCAAGTTAAGACTCTTTTATTCAAGTGTCCGAATAAGTGTTGTTAAAGGAGTCCACTAGAATCCTGTTGTGGGGGCTGACCGGTATCTAATGCGGAAGCCATGGCAGACAACAATGCTGAGCCAGCAGCACCAGGTAAGCTCTGCTCGATGTCAGCTAGCAACGATACCAATGCTCTTCCTGATGCCAATCGCCGACACTTGAGCTGGCCACGTCGACAGTTTCGCAAAAGATGTGGGAAATTGGCATTGTTGCAACAACAGTTACTGGCACCTAGGCCTGGCTTTAAGGCCGGCCAAGTGCTCTTAAAGGATTCAGTCAACTGTGGCCGGGCAGGGACTCATTCATTTCGGCGATCCACTTTGCTAATCGCCGGCTGTCAGACGGAGTGCTGAGAGCACACCCTGACACACCTAAACAATAATCGCAATTCAAGAGAAATCGCTGCTATCATACGCACACACTTATAACGCATTAAATGCGTCCTTGATTGATGCGACACTTGCTCGAGGGCTGCTCATTAGGTTTAGTGCGCTTCTTTCAGACCGTGGCTCAAGCCTCTAATCAATCAATCAGTGTTTATGCCACCTCGGAGTCCCCCAACCCCATTCAGCGCCAAGGACCAGGGACCAAGGACCAAGGACAAACGTAGCGAAGCGAAAATAAAGGAACTGAAAGGAGCAGAGAGTACACATAATGAACAAAGGAACTTGGCGAAACAATTGCTTCGCTTGCTGCGTCGTTTGACGAATGCCCCCAGGCGGATCTGAATCTGAATCCGAATCCAAATACGGAATACTATAATCGGTTCCGTGCCACTGGTTAGCCCCCATCCCCCGTCGCCTTGTGGAGCCGCCGCCAGGCATCCGCCCAAGAGCTAGGCACCGAAAATTCCCCCATGTTTGCTTTGTGCGGCGTTGGCGTTTTTACAACTTCCGTTTCGGGGCAGAGCGAGTTCATCACAGGTTCCTGATTGCCAATGAAGGATTAATGCTCCTGCTGGTCTGAAGCACTCGGGCCACGCTTTGATTGCAGCGGCGTGTGGCTGCAGGCGCACGACCCAACTAGAAGCGGAACCCCACCCAGGACCTGGAGCACGACCAGACAGCGGAAGCCTTGTGTAATGGCACAAAGGATTGCAAATTGCCAAGGCACTTCCTGCAAGGACATTGATTTCTTTTTTATGCCATCGCCATAGCCATCGATGTTCAACTTCTGGCATCCTGGTAACCCACACCAATCGCTTCGCACTTATGCTTCCTAACCGCCCCCCTCGAGCACACAATGCTGTCGCCACGAAGGTGTCACGCCGGCTCCCCTTAATTATGCATGACTCACTAATGAATTTAGCCGTAATTGTTTGAAGGCAGCTGCGATAGCCGCCAAAGACGTGGTCAGCAATATATTCACAGACCGTTTCGGGTCAATATTTAATCAAAACGCCGGCTGCGGCTTGTCACTGTGACCTGGGACCACCTCAGAGGCTTAATTAGCCGCTACATCTCCCTTTGACAGCGTGTGCGATTATACCTTCAATTTCGATCCGGCCACCTGGAAGATGGCAATCAGAATTTGATTAGATCTTTGATGCTAAATGTGCAATTAAATATGTCAAGAGGGGAATTGGAGGCAGGTATTACGGGGATAGTTTAAGGAGTTCACTCGAAACAGAAATAATCAAATGGAATAATGTAAGAGCTTAAAAACCCTTTTTTCCGTTAGCTCTTTTCCCCCGAACGCTATTGCCACTCAATTATGTTTCAGTTACAGTATGTTCAAGCCAGAAAAGTTCGGGTTGTATCCAATTTGTTCCTGCCCATTGTCACACCGAAACTTTATCACTCAGTTATTATTGCAGGCAAAAAAGTAAGGGCTGAGATGAGTTGACAGTGCGGAAGCCAAATAGTTTGCGCACCCACGTAGATTCGGAGCGTGGAGGAAGTGAAATGAGAGGTAACCAAAGCTATTTTAAGTTGGCTGTAGTTGTAGCCCTGACAGCGGACCCGGGTAACATGGAAAATGCATTTGAAACTCGAACTGTGAACCTCGAAACCGATAAATCACACAGTGAAAAACCGGCATTAGTACATTCCGAACAAAAGAAACTTAAAGGATTCACGCTGGCTGTCCGGCGGCTGTCAGGAGTTGGCCAGAAGGCAGCGATGGCTGGGGAGCTCTGGCTCCCGTGATTCGAAGGACGGAGGACCAAGGACGTGGTCACAGGACGACCAGACGTCGCCGGGCGACTGAAACTGTGTGTTTGCATTTTGGCGCTGGTCGTCGCTATTTATGAAAATAGTTTCTGGAGCAAGTTCCAGCACAGCCCTATCTGGGCAGTGGTGTGTGTGTGTGTGTGTTGTGAAAGTTTCCTAACCACTGGCTGCCAAAAGTTGTGCAAATTGTGGCCGAACAATGGACGGCAGCTCTGTGATTTCTCGGTTTTAATTTCGATGCTTTTTGGATTGTTTTAGGGCGAGTGTTGGAGCTAATCAAGCCAGTTCCAAGCTCCATCATTTCATGCACGAGTGCCGGCACCGGGAGCCGTATTTGGTCCTCGCCCGGACTTTGCATAATTAAATGTACCCCGAGGCCGTTCGGTTTAGGTTTCAACATCAAAGTCACGCATGTCTCGAGCTGTTTGCCTTCTTATTCTTTAAGGTGCGCCCGGATTGAGCCGCAAATGATTCTCACTTTGCCTGCCGTAGACATATTAATTTACATGCTGCCCCGGTTAAGCTCCATTTTTTCACCATACGTTTTCGGTATAGTATGTTTGCCCTGGTCGTGGCCTGCGGCTCCGAAAGTTTGTGCGTGAGTCGGCGTGTGCCTGGTGCTGCTCAATTTAGTTGAACGTAAATAATTAATTACCTGCCGTTGCCTGAGTTATGAAATGCGCAATTAGGCGCATTTAATATTTAATTAAGGGCCACCAGCAACAACGGCGGCGAGCGACAAAAAAGAAGTCCCGGAGCAACAAAAAATGCGATCCCTGGTCCGGATTCCATATTCCATAGCCCGTAGTCCCGGTGAGCACGCAAACACACGCTGGCGGCGAATCACGGATGGGCGTGGCTGTTTATACAGGGAACGGGATGCTATGGGATGCGCGGGGAGCGGATGAAGTGGCTGGATTAAGTGGCAGCTTAAGAATAAACAGGAAGAGGCGGTCTGGGAGCAGCGCTGAGGGATGGGGGACGACTATGCTCTGGGGGCTGGGCTTACGACAGCTCCCCCTCCAAGGAGCGACGGAAGCATTGCTGGACAGTCGCCGGCCCCCAGTGCGTATACTTGATTTGCGAGGAAGTGTTGGTTAAAGGCAAGCTTAATGTTAAGTAGAAGCTGGAGATTAGGAGCAGCGTCCAAGGCGACGATAGTAAACCAGCGGGAGCTAGCTGGCTGTGTCGTCTTAAAGAGAGTCAGCCAAGAAACGACAAAGCTGGATATGGGAAAGGAAATAATTCTCTTTAAGAAACACGGAGGGTAGTGAAATGATTGTGGTTTTAATCTGGATAACAACCAAGTAAAATAGGGCAGATATGCAGGAGCAAAATATGTGGCAAGCTGTGCAGGAAAAATAACGAAAATAATTCAATCTAATTCTGAATAAGATAGTAACAAATAACCATTGGTAATCTATATTAGACTGGTTCGATATGACCACTATGTTTTATATGTGTAATATAAAATGTAAGGATCTACATACATCCAAGGTAAACGTTTAACTAAAAGACGAATTCGATATGGTGTCAGTCCTTTTATACCCTTGCAGGCTTTTATAATTTTAGTCTGAAGCTTGCATAATAAAAACCAGTAATTGCTATTCCAAAGATCTTATACTTATCACTTAAATTTCCCTTTACTGTGCAGCTAATGATGTTCACATGCTTAAATGTAACCTTCTTTGAAGCCTCCCTTTCTCAATGTATTTTTTCCCAGCTCCTAGCTTTTTCCGGATATCGGGTTAATGACGAACATTTGCCTATTACTAGGCCCTTTCAGATTACCCTCGCCTTCTTGGCCTCTGACTTCAGATGGCGATAAGAACGATAACGAATGTGGGGACCCTGGGAAGTCGGGTGTGCAGTCTTAACAGCCCGATAATTTGCGTTCGTCTTGAAATTTTTTGGTAAGCTGTTAAGCCGCCGCGGCGCTACTATGTCTTTTTTTATTTTACACTCATTAAAAGATAAACGAGACAAGCTAATGACTTTCGGGCTAAATAGTGAGAGTGGCAAGGGGTTGTTGCCTGGTGGTGACGAAAGCACCAACGACATGGCGATGGCAATGAAGTGAAAAGAAAATGGCGGCTGCGTTTCCGCTACAAGCCGTAAAATTAAAGAGCAGAACGGAAGGAGAGAGTGGGGTAGCCAAGGCGAGATTGAGAGCGATAGAGAGTGCATGCCGGAGACAGGCGAGAGCTGAGCTGGGCGTGGCAGCCCAGAAAAAGGCGCGCCAGATAAGATTCGTTTATGACACCCACGGCCTCGACATGCCACACACACACACATATACATATCTCTTCACTATACACAGAGAAAAATTAAGGAATTAAATGTATATTAAATTTTAAAGGCGTATATTACTTATTTAGAAGTAAATTTTCAAATATTTTAAGATATGGTAAACTTCAGAGAAATATTGGAAGAAAAGCTACTTTATTGCTAATTTACCTTATAAACTCAGATTAAATTATTTCGTTTATTGACTAACTATATTATTTGATAACACCCCTAAAGAATTATAGATAATTTATTGTATATTTACATTTATATTTTATAAAACACCTTTCAAAACTTACATTTTTTCTTCAAATGCCTCTATGTGTGCACGTCGCAAGACAAATGCAAATCCCTGGGTAATTAGGAGTTGTGTTCATGTCGTCGTGGTAATAGTTTTATGTTGCCACATTGTAGGCGACACGATGCGTGGCATCATGACAAGCCGGAGCTGGGGCTCTGCCTTTGGCTGAGATTGAAGCCCCGTCCCCGTCGGTCGTTTTGGGGTTAATGCTGGTCCTTGTTGCTGCTGTTGCCGGCGTGACATGCAGAGCTCTCATCCTTTTTCATTTTTACCCAGTTTTCGTTTATTCCTCTGGCTCTTTCTCTGCCTCATCAAGGACTGACTGCATTTAATTTGATTAGCAAGCCGAAAATCTACGCGTTCATTAGCCCGCTTTTAATTTAATTTGAGCTAATTTTTTGCCAAAGCCAAAGTTAACAAAGTTTGTGCGAAAACATTGTTGTTTCTTTTTATTTTTTTGGCCCGCAGCTTTAACCTTCTTCTTCCGGAGGGCAAGCTTAAGTCGAAGTTATGTGTGTGTACTGTGGGCGAAGACTACACAAGGATAAAGGAATATTTATTTTATTACAAATTTATGATTTTGTTTTTTCTCCATCGCCGCTGCTACTGCTGCTGCCGCCGCTGCTGTCTTACATAATAGAAAGCGGAAGCGGAAGCGTGAAATGAGCTTCTGCATAAACATCGCGCGCACACAAATACTCGTTTAAGCAATGGCCATGCAGGTGGAATCGCATCCGCCATTTCGGTGGCATTTTATGACACAAAACTCATAACTTTTTTGTCTGCGCGGTGGAAGTTGGGGTAGTAGTTGCTTATTTTGCTCAAAAATCCGCCGCAGCCACATAAATTCTGAGGCATCCCACAGCAACAGCCACACGGAAAATAAAGTCTATCTCGCTTCTAGGCGTAGCACCAGCATCACCATCAGCAACTTCCAGTTCTAGTAGCCACAAGATAAAGTGGCATTTGAAACTTGTGCTCACAATGTTCCTGTTTTGGCTTTGTTTTTGCTGTTACAGAATAACTTTTGCCCAAGATCGCGTCACGGCTGGAAAAGGGAAACTTTCCGTCCAGTTCTCTGCCGTTTCCGGTTGCTTAAGCGCCAAATGAAAGGGGCCGAGAGAACGAAATGCACCTTTTCGGATGTCATTTAGAGGCTGCTTCTCGCTCCATGGTTGGTCCATCAGCGCGAATGTCAAAGAGCTTTGTCATTGGCGCCACTTGACTTTGTTAAATGTTAACAGTTTTTATCTGCCGGCGGTTAATACGCGGACGGCCTTAGTCATAATTTATAGCATGAAATAATGCGCCATTAAAAGTTTCGGAAAAGCCGGAAAGCGACCGAGGAAAGCGAAGGAAAACTGGCGCCTGGAAAGGCGACGGCAGGAGTAGGAGTCGCAGCTGCCGCAAACAACTTTGCATGCACGTGTTGAAAGCGCCAGCGATACGAATCTAAGTCAGACCCGGGGCAGGATGGGCGAGGACTAAGCTCAAAATGAAATCAACGCCGGCAGATAAAAATCTTCTGCTATGCAAGCTCGTTAATACATTTTTGATGAGACACAACAAGTGGCAGGCGGATGGACAGCCGGGGCCAAGTTATGAGGAAACTTCAGCCCGCCCCCCACGGACTTCCCAGCACAGTCACACCCACACACACTCTGACACAGTTTCTGGGGTTGGCTTTTGAAATGTTTTGCCTGCGCCGCCATAAATCAGAAGCAGAGAGCTGAAACTAAAAGCCTGCCCACAGGCGGACGAACAGCAGTGGAGGAGCAGGTGGACTGGAGGACGGCGGGCGGAAAACTACAGTTAAATATGTTGTAACAAATAAAGTACATCAGTTGGGCAATGGCAACGTTCAAGGGGGTCGGGATGCGGTAAGGCTTCTTTCTGCACGGCAGCTCATTCATATTTATGGCATTTTTGCATTCAGCCGACATCATTTCGTAATGTGAAGAGCTGTTACCGACCTTACTCTCTCAGATCCTTCTATCCCCTCCCCCCTTCCTGCAGACACACTTATATATATATATATATATATATATATATCCTTAGCACCGTTTCAGAAATCATGGCAATTGGCACGTTGCTCATACGCAGCGTTGGCCCAGGCAACTTGACCAGGGAGCGGACTACACTGGTCGCTTTATGCTTCGGTCATTTATGAAGCTCATAAATTTCACAAAAAAAAAAAAGAGAAAACATTCTCCCTTTTGGCTTCTTGTGCGAAAATTACTTTGCAAAAAAGGAATTGTCTAATAAACTTTGCAATAAATTCGAACATAAATTTTATACACACAGCACGGCAACCGAAGTTCAAGCGTTAAAACTATGCCAACAAAAGCCATTAATTCCAGTCAGCAGAAATGAAGTAAAGTGTCAGTTATGTCGGGAGTTCCGGAGGTACCGGGGGCCCTCAGTGTTCCGGGCTGAATCCGGCGGTTCGGTGGAGGTCCGGAGGTAAGCAGGCTGAGCTGAGACAGCGGAAATTAAATGCTGCCACTGGCAGTTACCCCCTAGTTTCCCCTGACCCCGCCTGGTCCGATGGCTGCTACTCATAATTAGATGATTTAAAGTTATCGCAAAAGTTGCAGCTGCCTGGGCTGCAACCTTCCACCTGAACAGGTGGACTGGCGAGAAGGAGGACGCTGGAGCTGTGCTCCTTGAACGCCAGCGGTTCAATTCACTTTGCCGTTTGCCAAATGTCTCTCTCTCCGGGCTTAATTGCAAAGTTTTTTGCTACCCGACGCTGTCCAAAGTGATTTCGCTGAACTTTGGCACATAAATTATGCGATTTTTAAACAGGCAGCGAGGAGTTCTCAGCGCTCCGCTTGGTTAGTGCGGCCTGCGGGAGCTCGAGGAAAACAAATACATATAATTTGGCATTCATGGAATTCACTTTGCAGCGTCAAAGTTCGAATGAGCCGCGGGCGGGCTCAAAGTGGCCCGAACTCGGATCCGTAACGGGGAGACCTTCTCTTTTGCCAGGCACTAATGCATAATGAGGACACACGAATCTGATACTGATGATCTCTCCCGGAGAGAGTGGGTGTGTGTGCGAGGATGTGGATGTGGATGTGTCGGTCTATGTTTGCCTGTATGCAGAATGGATTAAAAAACTTTTGATTAACCTTATCAAAAGCAAAAGCTGTGTAAACATCGCACAGGGCTGAGCAATCAGGACGAGGGAGCAGGGAGCAGGAAGCAGGGATCGGGACGAGGTCGAAAGCCAGGCCAAGCCGGCGAAACGAGGAGCGCAAAAAGACTCGTACAAGTTTTTAAAAGAAAATAAGTAACTTTTTGACAGCCTGCTGCTTGGCACACACTCACACACCCTCGAACTCGCACACTCGCTAAACTGTTGTTGCTGCCTCTCTGTTCTTAGCCCTTTGCACAAAGCAAAGCAAAAGTTTGTTATTTTTTTTATATTTTGAGAAAAATCCAACTCCCTTAGCCTTTTGCCAAAGCGTTGGGTGTATGCGTGTTTATCTGTGCGAGGGTGTGCGCCAGAATGGCAAATAAATTAAAATAAAGGCCAGAATATGGAGGGCGGCCTAAAAAGTTGCCGCATATTGATGGGCCGGAGAAGATAAACGAGGAAATTCCCTGTCTTACACAGTTTTTTTGTTTTCTTTTTGTTTATATTTATTTTTCTTTTTTTTCGACTAGAAATTTCAGAATTCTTGACAGACTATTCTGGAAGTGATTTAAATGGAAGTTGAATTTTAAATTTCATAATTTTACAAAGAAATTATAATTGTTAAAATGTATATACTATGCAGCTATAAACTCATGAATTTCAAACTACTTTTAAGCTAAGATTTTCAGTCAAATTTCATCTCTTCACTTACATTTTTCTGTAATTTAAAATATTTTTATATTTTTATATATAAATATATAGAAAGAATAGGACATTCTGATTTCTGATATCCGATTGTTATTAAGTCTCAAAAATGTATAAATATTTCGTTACACTTTTGACTTATGTGTATACTTGTATGAATTTTGTCTCAATTAAGTTGTGTTCAAAATATTTCAAATAAATGTCTGCTTCTCACAATACTTACAACCAATATCTGCTTCTCTCAGTTTCTGTATTTTAAGAGTCGAAGAAATAAATCGAATTTTTATTGAGTTTCTTCAAAGTCTTTAAGCCTCTCCTCTCTGCAGCAATAAATTAAACATTTCTGAACTGGTATCTGTGCAAATAATTCCTTCCTTTTTTCGCAATTCCCCCAGCACTGACAAGACCCCAGAATTTGTTTCATTTCACATCTGACTGGGCTCTTGTTTGTCTAACATTTTTTGCTGTTTGGTCTCGGCTTGTTTTTTCCGCTTTCCGTGTGTGTTTGCTCTCAGCCCCACAGTCGAGTGCAGCAAAGCCGCAATTTTTCAGAATCGCTAAAGCACACGGGGCGTATACGTGTGCGTAGCGTACTGAAGCGTTGCTCGAGTGTCGCACCTTTTACGCATATGTAGGCTGCCGAGGAGTTTTCCACGGAAAATCTCTCTCTCTCTCTCTCTCTCTCTCTCTCTCTCTCTCTCTCTCTCTCTCTTATCGTCGCACTTCAATCAGCTCAGAGGAAATCGGAGGCTGAGGGTGCTAACTTGACTGCCAGCTGGCCTGAAATTAACATGTCACATTTGACGCCACACAGAGATGTCTTTATCGCCGCTGTACACTTTGTTGTGCCTCCAAATGAGCATTACTTGATTACCCGCAATTATTGTTACTGTGGCTCAGACACACACCCGCACTGACTCGCGGAAAAGGGCCACATAATTGCCGCATATGGAAATGGAAAATTGCGCCGCCAGCATACTTGACATTAGTGCGGTAACAGCAACTGCGACGGCGAGGACGACGACGACGGCGACAGCGAAAATTTTAGGTCAAAATGCTAGAAAAACAAAAATACATACAAAAAAAAAAATATACAGAAAAAGTACAGAAAATACTTTAAATGCGCGAAAGTCTCCTCGATGTGTGTGTGGTAGTGCTCTTGTATATAAATGCTGCCGCAGCTCGGAGCAGTTATGCGCTGCATTTAATTACAGTTGCGAATAGGGGGCGTGGGGCGGCCAAAAAGGGTTTCTTTTTTCGAGAGGTAGTCGCAAAAGTTTTTGCTCGGCCTCCGCAACTTGCAAGTTGCGCTTTGTGGCAGCTAAAAAAAAATAAAGAAATAAAGAAAAACCGAAACGCATTTCATTAACACAGCTCAACTTCACGGTAACAATGGCAGCAGTAAAAGCAGCGAAAGCGGCAACAACAAGACACACACAAACAGTGGCAAACAGGCGGAGAATTTCATTTTTTGCCAGCATGTCGCCAAACATTTAGTAGGACCTCATACACTGAAGGAAAAAATATATAAAGCACTTAAAAATTTTAATTTTTGTAAGTGGTAATGCCATTCTAAGAAGGCAAATTACTGTAGAATAATTCCCATTTAAAACAAAGTATCTAGAAGATACACACATAAAGAAGTGCTATTTTCCATGTTACATAAATATTGACTTGAAAAGTTTAAGATTAAATATTTTTTAAATATTACCTTTAACCAAGCAAACTTTTCTTAGATTTCAATCTAAGGTATTCTGGTTATCCAAGTGTAGAATCCATGTATAGTGAATGGTAGCAGAAAAATGTGGGTGGAGGCACTTCAGCCGTAAGCCAAAACTTGCCACTCACACACACACACACACCCCCCACACCATCTCCCATACACACATCCTCACAGTCGCAGACACATGCACTCTCTCCTCACATGTACTCCAAAACGCTGACGACCTCAATTTCCAGCGCATAAACACTTTTTATGCGAAATAAAATCGCTTTACTTTGTGCAGCGCATTGACCGAAATTTATACACTACCATACATGCATACATATGCACATTGAAATGCACAGAATGTATTTTAAATAAATCAAAATACGCAGAAATTCCATTTAAATAAATACGCTGCACAAAGCAAAGACAAAACAATTTATTTCTTAATTGGCCAGTGGCGCCGGCAAACTAGCCACAAAATTCCAAATAAAACCCCACGGCAGATCAGCTGCGTGGAATGAGACCCACAAACGGCAGTCAAAACAAGTTGGTCAGTTAATATTCAACAGAAAAACATGAAAGTATTGAAACATAACTGCAATCAAATAGAAAATACTCTGTATGAAAAAAAAAGTAATAGGTTGGCAAAGTAAACACGGTCTAAAAATAACATAAAATAATTAAGATGCCAATCAAGTTGATTTTAGATGGATTTTCATAAGAGATGAAACACTAAACACAAATCTAATACTGAAATTAAATATCAAATTTCCTGAATTTATTGCTTCGTATTATATCTCAAGTTTATAGAAAAATAATTATCTTTAACTTAACAAAATTATCCCCGTTTTAATATCGATTTCCAGGAGCCGATGATCGAGAAGTACCATTTTATTACTAGCTGAGTGAGGGTAAAAATGGTCGTGTCGACATCGATATGGTTGGCGACAGCCGGCTTGTCCGGACATCGCCCATTCCCTTTCGTCCTGCCATCCCCAGGACATTCGCATACGCAAAACGGCCGGAGAGGAGAGGTCAATACGTTGCCTTAATTGCTTACAAGTTGTTTGCCTCGCTGTTGTTGTCCGTCCGGGTACGAGAGTATGTTTATCGTTTAAAGTCAAGTGAATTGACCTCCTCTGTCTCTCTCTGCCTGGCCCCAGTCTGTCGGCATTGATTTTTATGGAGCCTGGTATATGGCCGAGATAGAAGCCCAAGCCGACCACTTTATGACTTTTTTAATTACTTATTTTGCTTAAAATTGTCTAGTGTAGGAAAATAAACAAATGCCTCTGTGTGTGTGTGTGTGTGTTTCATACACTTGCAGAAAATATGGCTCCGTTTATAGGCAAATAAAATAATGCAAATGGCGATACGAGAGAGAGAGCTCCATGCTGGCCGCCCCAAAGGTCCTTTGTTTGTCTTTTATTAGGACAGTAAAATCTTCCTTGTTGCTGCTCCTACTGCTTCTCCTGCCGCTACTGCTATATCTCTATAGCTATCGTCCTCGTCATCGTCCCGGCTGCTGGCCACTTGACCAGGCCCAGCACAATGAGGACAATAACGATGTCGCTATCCCGACCTTTTGTCCGCTGCTGTTGGCCTGGGCAAATTTTTATATAGTTTACCATATTGTTGGGCTACTTTTTGTTGCCTCGCCTGCAAATATTTTGAGAGGAACGAGGCCAAAAGGCAAAGTCCTGGCCACAGCATAATTTCGAGTGCAAGGAGCCGTCGCACAAAAACCATGACAAGCAGCAAGCAAGTCCTGCCATCTGCCGCCGCCGCCGCTGCTGTGACTCAATTCGAGTGGCCCAATGTCTAAATGAGACACATGTATATATGCAATTCGGGGCGTGGCCACACTTTGATTGTCTTCATTTAGTTAGGTTTTATGCTGATTTACTTAGGCCACAGACAGCAGACGTTTACGACCTTTTAACGCCGCCACGATAAAATCTGAACGGCACTGGCCCCCGCACTCGTCCATAAGCCCCCGACCCTGGCCATAAACCGGTCTCAGACAATGGCTGTCCAAGGTCTTGGCAGCGATTTCGCATTGATTCTCGTCCCGCCGAATCCGAGTCCCATAAAAAACTGCACATTCTCGATGGCTCACATTTTCGGTGATTTAAATTAATTTCAAATATCATTTCTCACTTTGCGGCAACGACCCTGACCTGTGCCTGATGAATATTTAAAGCGCTGCACGTCCCACTGGCACATAGAAAATATATAGACCCTTTCAACTGGTTGCCCTGGCAGCGCATTAAATACAATTTGCAGTCGCCTGCAGGAGGAGTAGGAGTAGGAAGGAGGATCCCAGTAACAGACAATGTGGAATTTATTTTAACAATTCCGTTAAGTGGCTGATAAGTAGCCAGCCTGCGAGCTTGTGTCTCAACTCTAAAGTGCCTGAGACTCAGACGAAATTACACAGAGAAATATGCATACCATACCATACATATAATACAATACGATTTTATACAATTTAATAATACTTTTATAAAATATTCAATAGGAATTCCTTAGTATTTTCTTTCCGTGTTTACCAGCACTTTCCTGCTTGGCTTTTATCTCAACAATCAAGTGGCTGTGATCCCTTGCCGCAAGTTTGATGGCTTTATTTGTGTGCTTCCAATCCACTGACCCACCTAACGCGCCTTTAAAGTAATTAAATTTCCGTGGTATTACGCATACGCCACATGTTACAGCCGGGTAACATTGCCGCCTGGCTTGGCTGTTCCTGTTCCTGCCTGCTGTGTGTGTGTGTGTGTGTGCCTTTGATTGTGCGGCTTGTATTCAGGCCATGTCGGCGCCTGCTGGGTTGCAAGGGCAGCAGTCTCGGTCTCGGGTCTCGTCTCGGCTGGGTCTCCGTTTCCGTCTCCCCATTGCCAGCTTCAGCTCCATCGCCATTGCCATCATCTCATCTCATCTCATCTCATCTGGTCTGGTTTGGTCTCTGGTCTGGTCTCGTATCAACAATGTTGCTAAGCTGCCGGCATCAGCTACTCCCTGCTCGCTGTTGCCAACCGCAGCGGTTTCAGCGTGGAAATAGCAGAAATTTTGATTTTACGACCTTGTTGCCGTCATTAACGTTATTTTATGATGACGCTGATACGACCGCGAAATATTGTGTGCCGGAGCCAGGGCCCGGCCAGAGTCAGAAGCCGATGCTGAGCCTGAAGGACCTGCAGCAAATGGGAAAAGACTCGGAAATGAGGGAGTATGTGTGTGTGTTTGGGACACGGACCAAGTTATTATGTCCTGACGTCTAAGTAAAAAACCAATAAATGTTAATGAAAATACAAGAGACAAAGTTTAGTTCGGCATGAGGCATTGAACATAAGCTGATAATATTATTGCGCTATTAATGGGCTCAGGTTTTATGGCAGTTTTAATCGCTTTTGTTACAGTTGCCAAAGTCGCAACAATAACTTGACAATAGACCACAATAAAAAGTATGTGGCTTGCGTGTGTGTACCCCTCCACCTTTTGTTTCCACTCTTTCTCCTCACTAGGTGCAACTTTTTGCCGTTGTTGCCGTAGCTCCGGGCGAAAACTAATTGCAAAACCAAACGCACAACCAAGTAGCTGCCGATGCCCCGGCAAGGTGTGCACGCTGAAAAGCAATTTAGCAAATTCCTTGGTGTTTGGCAAATGGAAAAGCCAACTACCATCGGTTCTCTCTGGCTTTTCTTTTGCCTCCCTGCTCCTCCCTTCTGGCAGAATCCTCCTCCTTGCAGAATCAATTTTAATGATACCAGGAGCCGGGCAGGAAGCTAAGCGAGTGGCGGCAAGAAAATGCCAAATGACACCTCCATAAAATGGCGATCCCCTAACACTCCCTCGGATGTCGTCGATTGCAACATATGGAGTCGGAAGCTTGGGATATGACTGTCTAGAGATGGCACAGGGTATAACCAATTAAATAATATAATATTATTGTTGAAGAACTGAAAGCAAAAATAAATGTCTTAATGGTTCGATTTTACGTTAAATAATATTTTAAATAATAAATACCTTATCATAGACGCATTTCAACAAGTCCCCTTAAGGATTGCAACCCTCTAACATCTAATTACTTCTTAGAAAAATGTCATGCAGCTGCCAGAGCTCATATCATATGACATGCGACTAAGTGCAGAGTCCTTATATTTTATTTTCCCTTTTTTCATTTTTTTAAATATTTCCTTTGAGTGCGGCAAGTCCCTCAACTAAGTTGTTATACACTTGCGTGCACCTGTCTCTCCAGCCATTTCCAGGTGCAGGCAGATGGCATTTCTTTGGCTCCTTTGGCCCCGGCGAGCGCTGGCTTGTCGCAATTAACGTTCGCGGAAATTCCTGGCAGCGGGATCAGCGGCCTGGAAGGACTGGGGCCGACGCATTGGGGCGTGAACAGCACGGAAGTCGTTCGGCCCACACGGCGGATACGTGCTTTAAGGTCTGACCTTCTTTGTGCTCACTTGGGTCGGTCTGTCAGTATGCGTGTGTGTCCTGGATGGTGTGCGAGCGTCTGCTGCAAATTGTTGCATGACATTGTTTGTAAGATACCAGCCAGGAGCCAGCTTCGCCCCCGTTTGACGGCGTCCTTTCTTGGCGGTGACAACTTGCGGCCTACTTGCCATTGGCGTGCCATATGCCAGCGAAACAATTGCTGCCATTACAGTTTGTAATTCGGTAATCAGCCATACGAATCTGCATAATGGCAATCGGAGCCCAGCTCCCCCCAGATCCACGTCCTCGCCCAGTTAGGTAAACATGGCAAGAAAAGTTGCCAACTTTTAATTGAAGTGAAAACGACGATAACGACAGCATTGTTGGGACTGGAATTGGGGAATCCGAGTGGGAATGGGAATGGGAATGGGAATGGAAATGGGTACGACCATGGCTATGGGATGGCTCTGTGGCTCGGTGGCTTTGTTGCCAGCCCGCTGGGATGCGAATGTGGAGCTCCTGGCTACATATGTCGTATGCTGTGAGCTGTGCTGTGTGCTGTGTGTGCTCTGTGCCGAGTTCTGTGTGCGGCATTGCAAAAACAGTTGCGGAATTGCTTTTTAAACCCACAGAGCGGCGCATAAAAAATCAGCACAGCCGCTCTCCAGGGGCGGGCCCCCAAAAAGGGGGTGATCCGGAAAGGGAGTTAAGCCTTTAAAACGTGAAACTTTTGAGCCGCTTCAAGTTTTAGCCAAGCGTATTTGCCTTTGTGGCCGCACAGTTCCCAGCTGACTTGCGCAGGGCCCCCATATGTATATACTATGGCCAGAGCCATAGCTATAGTATTGGGATAGGGCTGCACAATGTTAAAGTTTGCATTGCATGCCTGCGAGGGGTGGTTGGGTCAACCTGTTGCCAGGTCAGGACCTTTGGGCATGGGGAAGCTGCTGTAAACATTAGACAGGCGCTATCAATGCGGGCGAACTGACGGGATTACGGGCTAGCGGGCAGCGTAACCAGGCGGCCTTGAACGCGACTAGTAAGGGAGGTGTTGCGGGAGTGGGCGTGGTCGTGGCAGCAGCATTGTTTGCATTGTCGCACGCAAATATGTTTGGCAGCTCCAGCTGGGGCCAAGGCACGCGCCAGAGTGCGACATTCGTGACGTCGCATTCAAGACCCGGCAAGTTGCCACCCGCCCAGTTCTCATCCTCGGTTGAGGCACATCCTGCGCTCCTGCGCTAGCCTGGCCGGCTTTGATTTATTGATTTTGGCCACGGCACACAGCATACCAAATGAGACAATATTTACTAGCCCCAATGCTGGCCCACATGTGGCATGCACTTGGAAAAATAATTTTAAATGGGTTTTTCTTATAAAAATGTCTTAAAATGAAGGTTTATTTTTAAGGAAACTAAAGAAAACGAAATTAAAAAGTCTTGGTTTGATTTTTTTAATAAGAAAATTCAGAAAGCCGAAGATTACTAAACAAAACAAACTTTATCATTGGCTTAAACTATTTTTTCTCCCTGTTTCTTTAAAAAATATAACGAAAAATGGGCAGATACATATTTTTTCGAGTGTCTCCCACCAGCAGGAGTAGGTTAGCAGGCACGCTTGGTATCAGTGTCAGACTTCCATTAGCCAAACTCCACCGCCTGGGCTCCTCTTCCCCCCGAGTCCACCTTATTTCCCCGCTTCTGTGTATCCGCCAGCTGTTTAATAAGCCCGCCCGTATTTTAAATATGGAGCAGATGCACACTTTGCTGGATCCGAACCTCCGTTCCGGGGGCAAAATGACGCAAGTTCAATTAAATCAAAGCCTCAGCATATTTCTTACCCGCTAGACAGTTCCGGCGCCAGACGCCGTCTGCTGGCGGCGATGTCTGAAAGTAGAAAATGGGAAGACGAATTAAATTACATTTAAAGCGCAGCCTGCAAAAACCCCAAAGAAAAATGGAAGGGAAAATAAATTGGCCAGCAAGCAGAGGAAAAAATGAAAATCATGGCATTGATGTGGGGAAGCCAAGAAGGAACTGCACGGATACACTGGCAAAACGGAGCTGTAATATCCATACAAACCCAAAAGAGCAACAAGTAAACGCGGCCTGTCACCTTGTAATATTTCTTATTAAATTATTTGTCCGCTTCGGGTTATAAATCCAAGAGCTCTCGCCGTAATCCCGACTCTCAATTGCTGAAATGCTTATCTGCTTAAGTGGCAAACGAATATGCCATTCATTCGCTCGTATCGTGATTACAGAGCGAGAGCCCAGAAAAAGAAGTCGACAAAGTGTAAGAAATGGTGCCAGCAATGAAACGGAATAAAATCGGCAGCCGGAAAAAAAACTGGAGAAAAAAGAATGGGATAAAAGGCGGAAAAAGCTCCTGCATGCAAAAAGAAAAAAGAAAAACTGTGTCCCGGCCATGTGGGAGGAGAATCAAAGGCGCAAAGATAAGTAAAGAGAACAAAATTAAATTGGACATTTATCAAGAGATGCTTATTGATGCCCGAAGTACCAGCCAGCCAGCCAGGACAAACACAAACACAAACACACACAAGGACTCAGACTCCGAGTCAAGTGGGCCGGCCGACAAATACGCTCAATTATTGTTTTGAGTGAAAAAGTTTTATTGGCCAACATTTTCGGGGGGAAAGGTCGTAAGAGCTGGAGTCGTGTAATTTAAATGTAGCCCGTGGCGAATACGGAAACAAACGCCCGAGAGACACGCGGGCATAAATTAAAGTCAGCCAGGCCTCCGAGTCCGAGTGCCCTTAGGCCGGAGTCCTCCTCAGAGTCCGGTCAGTGGCACGCTCATCCCACGGCCAGGGATCAGCCACTAATTACGGCTATTAGTGGAACAACAACGGGAGCGCCAGAAACAATTACGGCCCATTTAATCACCTGCTGAAAATGTAATTATGTTGCATACTTCCGAGGCCAGCAGGCGCTGGGCCTCACACGCTCCCCGAAAAACACAGATCGAAAGCGCCTCAAGACGACTCGAGCCGACTGCCAACGCGATTTAGAATTTATTGCATGAAATTAACTTTTGCAAAATAATTCACATAACTTCGGGGCGTGCCGAAGGGCCGTCCGAAGTGGCTTAATAAAATAATTTATGGCCCGGCCGAAGAAGGGCCATTTCACTTGGCCTTGTCCCTGGGCCTGCTGCCCAGCCAAGCGGATGAAACAAAGCAAATTAATTACGAGTCAAAGCGAAAACCTTTGACTCAACTTTTGCAACGCACCTTTGCCCGCAGACAGGACAGTGTGAGTGTGTGTGTGTGTGGGTGTGTGCGTTGTGGCCAATGCCAATGGCAATGCCAATGCCTTTATCAATATCCTTTTGAGCAGGACCGAAGAACAGCAAACAAAGTCTAATCAAATGCGACAGCACAGGGCGGCTGTGTGTGTCCGCTGATGCGTGGCTAATATGCCAAAAGGGGCTGCGCCACGCCCTCTTCTCTCCACAAGCCCATCGGCTCCCTTTGACCGTAACGGCCTGGGCTTGAGGCTGATCCGGCTTTTTCACTCCTCCCTTATTCCTTGGGAAAACTTGAGCCCGGGCCACTTTTTGCTCAGTGATGCGTTGAGTGGACTGAATCAACAGCTGCCAAACGTTCGGAACGCAAATTTATAATGTCTTAGTGCCATTCCCACGCTTTTTATCAACACATTTCACATGTCATTAGCCAGGAGATAACATCGTCCCAGATGACTACATATATATATCCTTGAACAGTCGAATTCTGACACTCTTCTTTGCCTGACAATTGACAGCTGGTTTTTTTGTTTGCCTGCTTTCCTGAGGTTCTAATACAAAAGCTTTTAAATTAAGAACAACCGCCAGCCAAGCGGTGAGATGCATTTGAGATATTAACAAAGGACACAGGTGACAGCGAGACAGCGAGACAGGAAGGGAGTCGCGGGTCCTGGGCCACACTTGAGCTGACACTGCAACATGTGCCACACACGCCGCAGACAATTCCGCTAAAAGCTTCACACCCGCGGACAGTTGCGGGTGCCAACTTCGAGTCAAATTAAACGCTCCTCTTGCTCCAGTCCTGTTTCGTCCTGTTCCTGCTGCAGCTGCAGCACACTCAAAAATCGCTCCAGGCGACAGGAGTTTTATCTTTGCCACGCCAGCCGCAGCAATGCGGCTAAGCATCATAACTCACGCCGGGCATCCGTGCTCGTCACTCAAGGAGCGTGAAAAACCTGCCAAGACGCCGAGAGTCATAACCGGAGTCCGGAGCCCTGCATTATGCAATGCTCCCTAAGGTACCAAAGCTAAACACTTAAAAAAAAGTATATGTCTTATAAGAAAAACCAAGGAGAGACTCTACTTTCATTGCTTTTTTAATCTTTGGAATTATGTTTTTATAGAGAGCATCCCCTTGCTTCCCAACTCCTATATTTTTTTATTCATTAAATTGTTCGCAGGCTAAAATATTTGTAGCAAGATTTTATTATTTATCCGCAGTGTAAAAGCAGCAGCTGGCGTTGAATGCACTTAACATGTTGTACCACAAAATCGTCAGCCATATGCCGTGCATATTAATTTGATGGCCCTCATATTTATGCCAAAGCAAAGCCAAAGCGTTTGCTGCTGCCGCAGTTGTTGCGACATTTTTTGACAAGTTGCAGTCAGATTCAGAGTCAGAGGCAGAGTCGCAGGAGCAGCCGCAGTCGCCCATTTGCAATGCAAGGAGCAGGAGCAGGAGCAGCTGCTGACACTGTTTTGCATATGGACGGAGGACCAACCCGAGCAGCTGCAAAAAAAAAAAAATAAATAAAAAGCTGCGAAGCTGGCAATAGACAAACAGGACCCCGAGAACTAAGGACAACTGTGTGACTCTGCAACTACAGCTCCTGTTAGTGGTCCTCCTCTCGCTCCTGTTCCTGCTACTCCAAACTGGCCGCGTCGCGATTTTTTCTCTATTTTTCTTGTGGGTGCATTCCACTTTAATTATTTCAGCAATGTTGCTGCTGCCGCCGCTCGTAACGACATGAAATTTACATACGCAATTTTATTGTTGCCGCAGGATCTGGCGGTCCTGCGCTGCCCCGCTTCGCCCCGGGTCGTTGTCAATCCCACAGCATAACGCATTTTATATTCAAATTTTTTTGTAGCTGCAGTCTGGCCAGAACCAGGACCAGGGCCACTGCAAATTCTATTCGTTTTGCCCGCGCAATATATATTTTTTTCGCCATGTTGTGGCTCCAGGATTGTTAGTGCTGTGCCCCCGGGCTGCTTATGTGTCCGTAATAATCAGTTGCAGGAGCAGGGAGACTGCAGACTGCACACTGCTGAATTTACTGTCGATTTCACAGGCATTTACCCAGCCTGTTCAACCCACACCCAGACCGATCCCCAGCCAAGTAATGGTTATAACAAGCTTTTATGCGCGGCATAACCCCCGGAATGGTTAACTCAAGAACCGCCAGATTTCGCTTAGCATGTGAGATGAGGAATCGCTCCTGGAAGGAGCAGAAGCAGGCATTACGGGGCAGGAACTAGTTCACTTGCGGCGCTGCCAACTGCACTGTGTTCCGGCAGTGGAGAGCTCTCAGCATCCTTGGCAAGTCCCGGGCCCTTCGTGTACTTTATTATGCATGTTATGCACAAGTTCGTTTCCATTTCCGCGCCATGTCATTGCACGCTTAAGCAGCAAATTGTCTGATGGCATTTGTCCTTTGGCTGCTGCGGAGTTGGGTCCTGTCCTTCCTTCGATGGGATGTTTGGCCAACTGTCAACAGCTTTTAGGCCTGCTCTCTCCCCCCGTTCCTGGGGATGTTAAATGTAGCGCAATAATGAGCCGAAATATTTGCATTTCTTTGGTTCGGAACCAAATGCAATAAACTCCCGAAATAAAAGCAAATAAAAAGTAATCAGAATTTCAGATTCGAGCCGTAATAAAGCGAAGAAGAAGGCTCACAGCGGTGTCCTGCTAAAAGGAATTAAAAAGTGTGCTAAATAATTCATTTTTGAATTAAAATATAAATCACTTTCACACCATTTTGTCGGCGGACATCGGCGTAGACCCGGTTTTTACTGCATGGCATGGTATGGCATGGTCCCTTCCTTTTTTTCCAGGACACTTGTTTATTTTATTACTTTTTCGCCGAGCTGAGTCGAGGGGCAGGACAGGGGAGAGGACGGAACAGGACGCCATGCAAATGAGCGTGCGACCCGGGCATAACGAAAATCTTTTTAATATAAAAGTGAATTACTTTTAGCAGCGATTTCCGAGTGTGTCCAAAGGAGCGGAGGACAACACCCGAGCCATTAAAATTGACGAACTGTAAAGGCAGTCCGGACTCTGGAGCAAGGACCAGCGGAAGAAGGAGGCGCTGAGGGCGTCACGCCCATCTAGGACCACGCCTTGGGTTATTAGGCAGCTTATTATCGGGCGCATCAGCATGGCCAGGGCATCATTATCGAGTGCTTTGCGGCTTTTCTTGGTCCTTGCTCCTTGGTCCCTGGGTCCTTTCAGTCCGGCGACCCCCTGCGTCCGGCTGGCGAAAGTAATTTCAGTATCCTACGCATTTTTTAATAGGATTGTGTTTGGGGAATTACCTGAGAGAGGCGGAGATATCTCTGCCCTGACCGCTGGCAGCGGAAGCGAGTGGATGGTAGAACGGAAATGAAAACGGCAATGGGCACTTTTAATTTCTCAAAATGGCAACTCACTGACATCCGTTGCGCATTCGATTCATTGATTTAATGCAAAGGAACAGCAACAGCAGCAAAGGAGTTTTCCCTCGATTTCCCTCCCCTGGCAGCTTAAGACTTATTGGGACTTGTTGCAAGAGTTCATATCGTGCGAAATAATTCAGAAAATGCCATTGCCAGAAGCAGGACTCTTGGCTACCTTGCCCCCATTTACCTGCAGCTGGTCACAACTTCTACTTTTCCTGTATGCTCTACCTCGCTCCTCCCCCGCTCTTCTTTTGTGTCATTTATGTTTGTGAAATATGCATTCGATTTTTTACGCTGCATTTTCTCGCTTATCTACCAGTTGGCAGCCCCATCGCACAAGAGAGCGTCGAGAGCTCACAGAGTGCAAATATCACGTATACGCAATGCTGTGGCTTGTTGGTTTTCTTTTCACTGCAAATTAGCTGGCGGAGAGGGTGGCGCTGCCCCTTCTGCCTCACCAAGTGAGCGATAATTTACTCATTTCATGTGCTATTAGTTGTCAGTAATGGGGTTGCGGTGGGTTGGACCCGGATGAGGACCAGGGAATGCTGTAAACAGTGTATGTGTCGCTGCGAATGCTGTTGTCAGTTGCCTGTTACCAGTTACCAGTTACCAGTCACTACAGACCAGTTGGAAACTTTCTCCAAACTCTGACCAGGACTCGCTCACACTGGCCTGCTTCGTCCTTCAGTTTTATGCTTTATGTTTATATTTGCCCGGCCCTCTTGTGCCATATTTATCATGGCTCACTTTTGTGCCGGCTGCGCCTTGTTTCGTGCGGTTTCGTTGTACTGCGCTAAATACACAGGAAAAAATAGTATTTTCTTAAGAATTACAAATAAATATTTGTTTAAGGAGAAGTATGAAACCAAAGGGGGCAATTAAAGGAATCTTTTCAGCTTATTTCTTAGTAATTTGGCTTTGTAAAATATTTTTTAAATACATTAAAATTATTAATAATAAATAAAATATTAAAATGAGGGAAAATAAATATTTTGCAACTTGTATCATAATGTCTTCTTATTTTCTTGCTGTGCAGGAAAGAGTATAGCCGCGTTTAAGTGAGTTTTCTTGCCCACGTCCACGTCCTGGTTTTCGTCCTCGTCCTGGTCCGCATCCTCCTCCTCGGCCGCTGCAAATTCATGCTATCTAATAGCTGCTCGGCTCGCCAACAAACGAGAGCGAGACAATGGCTCCGGCACTTGCTGCTGCACTTGAGCACAGGAAGAGTCCTGTGGCCTGTGGATGCCTGTACTTGCTGTAGTTGTAGTTGCCGCTGCTGCGCTTTTGGTGCTTCCAGAGAGGAACCCCGGCTGTGACCTAAATTTTTACCAAATTGGATAAATTTTTCGCATTTTCGCTTTGCTATTTTTTGCTCAATTTTTTTTTTTTCTGCGACGCCGACGAAGGCGACTCCTCGCTTGGCTTCGCCATCCATTGTTGTTGCAATTTCTCGCCACATTTGATTTATCTCGCCTTATATACCGAGTCGAGCCACATATATGTATGTACATACAATCTTCCCCACCATATCACGTAGTATTCTTCTCTTTTTTTTTTTTTGTGCTCTGTGCTCTATGTTGTTTGTTGCTTCCGCTTTGTTGCTGTATCGCTTTTTGTTCGTCGTCCTTGCTGTCGGTTGAGTCACCGCAGCAGTGTTGGCTGCGGGAGCAGGAGACGGCTGCTCTTCTTTGGCCACTTGTATCTCCAGAATTGAATCTCGCCCGGCTCTGCCATCTTTGCAGCCACAAGCTCTGCTAGCTGTGTCGTCTTGCTGGCCGCAGCGCTTTTTATTTGAACTTTCTGGTGGCTGCTGCTCCTTCTGCTGGCTGTTGTCCTTTTTTCGGCCCCGGCTACGTGTTAGGCATAGTAGTAGTTGGCCTGTCGCCCGAAGCTTTTAATCATGATTTACGAGCCGGAGAGACAGACGCCCAGGTCCCGGACAAGAGGTAAATATAAATGGAATTTTAAAATGTGATCTGATTTAATTATGCACGGCGACTCGAAAGGCAGCCAGCGAGGGTGGAAGGATGCTGTGAATGTGTGCATGGCAAAAACAGCGACAGAAACGACAGTCCTGACGGGCCACGGGTATCAGGATTTGGAATGGGCGGAGCCACAGAGGCATTTGTTAAACAAAGGACATGACAATGAATCCAGATAAATCACCGAAAGCCGGTTGTAGTAATACCCTAACACAAGCCATTTAAAAGGAGTTTTATTTATTTTAATCATGATGTATGAATGTGTAATTGTTTGACGGAAACTTGTATAAATATATACCCTTAAAAAGGGAAAAAAATGTATTGCAAGTAATTTAATTTATATTCAACCTGTTTTGAACTCCAGTTTCAACTTTAACTTAAAGAATCTAAGAAAATGGATGCCTAAGCTTCGCTTAAAAGCCAGAAAATTCTGGAAAATTCCGTCACTAAACTATTAAGGCAATCTGTTCTTTAGAAACTGAATCTGCTCGCATGTACACAGAAAGTATGTACACAACATTCCTGAACCCGGTCCCGGAGCCAGGCTCTGCGTCGCCTGGCTCCTTTTTCCTTCCTGGACATTCTCTCGTCATTTTTTCCGTACTTTATTTTAGTTTTTCCTCTGGATTTCCCATCTCTTGGACCCTCGCTCCGTTGCACTTTGTTAAATTGCAGCCAATTGACCGTGGCAGACAGTGTTGGGCCAGGCCCAGAATTTATGCTCTCTGTTGTTTATTAGCCATTGCGGTCAGTGTGCCCAGCTAGCTGGCCTTATTGTGAAAATCAAATTCCAAGGAGCATGGAAATTCAGGCTATTGTAAGGGGAAATGCCATGCAAATAGCAGAGGAACAATTTCAAATGAGACATATTCAAAAAACCACAGAAAAAGCCCCGCAACCCACACACAGCGGGTAGCAAATACAAATAGCAGGCGATAACGCAAACTCACAGATACGAGGGACTACGACTACTCCTCCCCAGATACAAACCCATACAGGGGCGGCAGACTTATAGGCAAATATAGGGACATGTATTTACAGTGCTAACATCAAACGCTTTGGAAGGGGTCCCTCATGCCATGCCGTCAGCCATCAACAACGTTGTTTTTCTTGCCGTTTGCCATCGTTGACGTCGTCGTCGTCGTCGTCGTCGTCATCGTCATCGTCGACGTTGTAGTCGTCGTCATGGCACAGTCAATATGTTTTCATTCAATTTGGAAAGCATTTTCATAAAATTCCCCACAAGAAAAACATTGCGCACATATAAATATGTGGCTCGTGGAGAGAGCAAGCAACTTTGGCATGCCGTGCACAGCTTCGCCCCTGCCACTGGCATTGGCAATAGGAAATTATGCGAAATGTGCTCGATTTGCGTAAACAAACCGGAAATGATGTGCCGCCTGCCGCTGTCCTGTCCGCTGACCATTTTGGAAAATGAACGGAAGACCAGAACAGAGAGCACAAAAAAGGGCAATCGCAGGCACTCAACCCTCCCAGCTCCGGGTCGCAACCGCAACTGTATTTATATTTATGCATTTATTTATTTGGCAAAAGGATCAGTCGCGTCTCCTTGTCTGCCCCCGGCCGCCACCGACATTTCTGGTGTGCCCCATTATGCTAATTGAACAGTAAAAAAAATATATAAAGAAGGGAAAACCTCGAGCCACTTTATAGGCTCAGCGCGTGCTCTGCGCCCCAAAATGTTCTAGGAATCGTAAAAATTTCCCGCGCAAGGAAAGTATGTAAATACAGTGTTTGCAAGGGGGCCTGAGATGGAGGCGGGGGAGGGGCTGATGGCCAAATATTTTTAATAAAGTTCACGGTCTAAGCAGCTTTGCTGACCGAAGGAACGAAGCAGCCGCAATATAATTAGAGCGTGCCACTGTCGGTCTTGTTGTTATTGCAAATTGAATTAGTAACCAAGGCAGAAAGTGGACAGGCAGCAGAAATCCTTTTTGTGTACCATTTTTGCCATCCGCCGGCATCCGCTACGTGCCGGGCAAATCAAAGGCAAAGGCAAAGGCAGCGCACAGCCAGGAGTCGACCGTAACCGCAAATGGAAATGCAAATTTCCCGCGGTTACCGCGACTGCGACTGCGACCGCAACCTTTGCCCCCGACACGGCCGGGGCCCTGAGCTCGGGCTACCCAATGCAGCAATTTAATTTCTTAAGCAATTTTCATAATCTGCAGCAAATTGTTTCTGAATGCTGCCAGCCAGCCGCCAGCCAGCCTGTTAGCCTGTTAGCCAGCTAGCTAGCCAGGCTCTCGTTAAATTTTATGCAGTTGGCGGCTGCATTCGCGCCACAATCTGCCATTGAGGGAGAAGGTGCACGAAGAGAAATAAGGTTAAGATATGGTAAATATAACGACTAAGAACATGTGTACTTTTTTCTAGATATATCTCTAGAAAGGGTGACATTTTACAACTTTTTAAGTTCATTAAACACTCTAATTTCTATAGGAAACCTTCTGTAAAAAGTCCTTTCTTAGTAACTTATTTTAAAAGTAAATTAAAAATATTTTTCTCTTTAAGTAATCTAAATTTTTTCTGGTGTACCACCTCGCACAATTTCGTAATGCAGTGGCCAAAGTTTTTGCTATTTTATATTAATTTCGCAGGCTCTGCAAGGCGCCCTGACCTCGTCGCGCCCTTGAGCTACGACTACTACCCGCTGATGTCGGCTGTCGGCTACCCGCCTGCTGCATAATTAAAATGGCAGTTCAATCCTAAGCACAGTCAGCACAGTGGCAAAAAGCAGCTGGCCCCGGTTCGCACCAGAACCGGCTCTAACCGGAATTTACAAAAGGCTCAAATTATCCGCTTAACTGTTTGTGGGGATTAAAGCAAAACCTTTTAACCCTTTGCGCTGGTTGGCCATGCTTTCATGAATATGTAATAGGTTTTCTTTCAATAAACAGTAATAATACCCTTTCAATTTGCTGATTTATCACATTAATTATTTGTGTTTTTATGCGAGGGCAATTGAAGGTTCGAAATATGCTTCCATTAATTCTAATTTGAGACAAAGAAGGCTTTAATTTGGTTTAATTAAAGAAAATGCAAAGAGACCTTTCAAACAGCTTCTATAATTTAAAGAATTTTTTAAAGTTTTAAACTCCCTAGAAACTAGAGTATTTTTCTATATTTTTCTATAGTTTCCAGTGTGAACAATTCCCCGAAACGACAGTTGGCCGCCCGGCCAACAATTGTCTTTTTGCGCACAGGAGAACCAACTTGGCAGCTTTTTGCTACTTGCGGGCACTTAACAAGTTCCCACGCTGTTGCCACCGCCCCCCAAGAGTGGCATACGGAGTGCAGCTAATTGCTCTCTGCCCGATGCCATCCTCCAATTCACACCCCCCAAAAACCAATTAAGACGACGGGGATAACGCTGGGGGTGGGCGAAATCCAATGGTGCGAGCGCGTGATAAATCAAATTTGGTTGCCTTAACAATATTTGCACATACGCGAGTGTGTGCCCAACGCAACACAAATCAAATCAAATTAAAACATAAAGTCGGGCAGGCTCATGTTGGGCAAGGACGTGAGGTGCGGCAGGATACGTTGCGGGGGCCCAGATTGGGTGTCCTCTTTTATTATTCCATCCGCATGCAGCTGCCATGTTGAGGCAAGCGACGCGTTTATGACGCTGACAGAATTATGAGGCCTACATGCGTTGATTCCAGATTTCCGATGCCGTGCTGCCGTGCCACGAGGGTCCTTTAAATATTTTTACGCAGATAAGCTAAACTGTAAGCCCGCGCGCCAACCGGCAAATGGATTTTCAGCACGAGCAAAAAAAAAAAAAATGAAAGAATCACAAAATCGCAAAACGTGCTTCACATACCCCGGGCTACGGGCTGCGACAGGGACAAGCGCAGATCAGTTCGGGCTCATCATAAATACATCAGGGGGAGTCGTGAGTAGGGAGTCAGGAGAGCCTGGCCTGTCTCTGGCACACTTGAGATTCGGGTGGATGGAGTCGCAGCTGAAACTGGAGCCTGATGCTGCTGCGTCACCACCTGTCTGTGGCAGCATGTCACGCGACCTGTCGAGCGCGCAAAAGCTGACATTTTTATTAAAATATTACCAGGGCCTTAACCGAGGGAAAGGCAAATCGAAAACGAGCAGCGGCAACCCGGGAATTGTTCTCGCTAATTTCGGTTTTGTTTGATTCGTTTGGCTATGTTGTTGCCCGTTTGCGGTAGTCTGCCTGCCTCTTCCTTCATCCCCATCATCATGATGATCTCTCAGTCTCTCTTTGGTGCACAAAAGACGCCGGATAAGTGCTCCTTTGTGCACATTTTGCACCTGCCTTTTGTTTGTCCCATCAATGGACAATCACCGCCCTCTGGGCTCCAGCCGTCACACCGTTCAGTCAGCCACCGCCTTTCCCACGTCTCGGCCCATGTCAACTACCCTGGCCAGACAACAACTGGGTTGAACAATAAAATTTTAATAAGCCTCAGCAGGACTGCCAACGAGTTCCAACTGCGCTGACTTACACGCTGTCCTTCCTCGATTGGTCTCCTACAGTTTTTCCCTCTTTGTATCGTATCCTTGTTCTCCCCCCCTTGTTACATCCTGTCAATCGGTCCAAGTTTACGGAACGCTGTTGTTCGACATTGCTTCTGCTGTCCCACATTGCGTATGAGCAATGCGTCAATTTCGAACCTTGTTGTTGCACATGTGTGCACGTGTAGGGGCTAGGGTCTGGGGGTCACTCGTGTTTGACTTTTAATTAGCTGGGAACTTTCCAACTCTCCCACGCACTCTTGCGTACACAGAGTTCTCCTCAGGCCATAACTCTGAAAGTGCTTTAAAGTAGGCTCAAAGGAATGGATTGGGTGTGTTACCTAACAGTATTCAGAGGTGGAGTTAAGGGGATTATATGAAGGAAACACCTGCAATTAACTACGAAAATAAGAACCCAAACCTAGTGCATTTAATTCTAGTTCCCACACCTGGCAAAAAGTAGCCCGGATTTGAATCTATTATTATTTCACTACGAAATCCCCCCGAAAACCCATTTACTGGCTACGCTCCTAATCCGTTCATGGCCCACGCACATACCCATGTGACATATTTGGTTTGCCAGCTTGATGTATAAATAAAAAATCAAGCGTGACGAGCAAATTCATGCAAAGTAAATTTTCATGTTCCCGCCAGCCGGCAAATAAAAAAGCTCCCAAGCAGAACTGAAGTGGCACTGGCTCTCTGGATCCCTATGCCTAAGCCTAGGCCCATATATATACACACATATATTGTGTGTGGCAGTAACACCTAGCCATGTGTGAGGGGGTTTTTTGTTGGGGGTTTTCTGCATAAGTACCACACACCACACCACACACGCACACCCACAGTTGCGGGATAAATTGATGCTGGTCGGAAACCTTAAAATCAATTGAAAGTACTTCTTTCGGGTTAATGCTCTGTATTGGAATATTTAGTATTTAAGGTGAAAGGTTTCATTGGAATAGTTTAAAAAAAATAGTAAATGCTAAGAATATTCTTAAAAAAATAAAATAAAGGATTTAGTATTCTGGTTTCTATTTTGCACTTTAAAGAATTTTATTTATTTAAAATATTTTTATAATTTGCCATTTCGTTCTTTGTGATTATTAGCTTCAAAAAGTAATAACATTAGAAAGGTCAACATACAATTGCAGGGTGATCCTTATAGTCCTTTAGAGTTTCTATCAACTGCCAAATATTTTCAGCAACATGAAACAGTAAATATTTAAGGCTCCCTACTCAAAATTAAAATTTTAAATTTATTTAGCAAGAGCATATAGAAATTCGACCTTATCAGTAACATTTCCCTGCCATCTGATTGCCAATGCAAACAATTCCATATGCTGTCCATGTTCCTATTTGCTTTGCCGATTCCCCATATATACATTCTTTGAATTCCTTTTTTTTTTTTTTTGTTTCATTTTGCACTCTCAACTCGGAGTGCCGAACCCTGCCCTGCCGCGATTTCCGCACACACGCGCCCAGCTGACGCAGCGCAAATCAATCAAATCAAAGTGGAGTTGTTTGATTCATTGTCGGCGGGGTTCTCCTGGCGGCGCATGGTTTCCGGTTTTGCGGTGGCGGCAACGATGGCGGCAAGAAAATCAGAAGAAAATGCAATACAATGAAGAACAAATACGGGCGCAGACAAAGAGCAAACACGCACACTCGCTCACATAATACAAAGTGGCATAAACTAACTAAATAACAGTAACAATAACTTAAGTGTATTTGTGTATTAGTGAGGGCATCGCTTGCTCTTTGGCTATCTCGACAGCCCCTCGTCCTGGCTTTTCCTTCCCTTGCCAGCTTTTTCCAGCTTCAGCCTGTCCTCCTCCCGTTCAATGGACAGCTCCTGCTTCTTTCTCCTGGTCCAGTCTTAAGGGCGACTGTTGCAAAGTTTTTATTTATACACACGTTCCGTGTGCAGCAACGGCAATGGCAATGGCTACGTTACGTTTCGTTTCATTCGTTTCATTCGTTTCATTCGTTTGTTTGTTTGTTTATTTGTCATTTGCTTTGTTCCGTGCCCTGGCAATCTATGCCACAGCGGCCATGCCCCTAAATTGACTGACCAGGCAGGGGCACAAAATGCACCCGGAGAAAAAAAGGTATCAAAAAGGCAAAAGGTTTTTGTTTTGATGAGTAAAAAATTCCTAGGGTTCCATGTTCTTTTACATAATCCAAGACTTTTGTTTGTGTTTAAACAAAAGCCTTTAAAGATTTCCATTTTAAGTTTTTCTGTTTATATTTAAGGGTTTTGTATGTATTTTATATTAAATATTAATGAAAACACCAGGACTTAATTATTTATAAGAGCTCTGTAACTATGTATATATACAAAAAAAAAATACTCGTAAGCTTTCAAAAGAAATATGAAATTAATAAAAATCATAAATAAATATGTTAATATATGTAGCAGCCTATTTAGTAAATTTATTTGCTATATTTTTTAACCAAAACAATAAAGATATACGAGAAAGGATGACAAACTCCTTCCGGATTTTAAATATACCTCCTGTGGCCTTTGCTTTATCTCCCAAAATCGCCCTTAATCGACTTTTTTCGCCCTGTGTCGTGGTTGGGGCGGGATAAAATGGAAAAAAGAAATCCCGTACAATTGTTGAAGCGCACGTACCGCACTCAGACCGGGGTACACCAGGCAGTCAGCCTGGTCATGGGGACCACATGTCGTATACGTAACGTGGGGCATATCTCTCACAGAGGCTACCCTCCCAACCGGTTTGCGTTTGCAATCAGCCGCAGTGAGTGGCCGCGCGGCCAGGCGACAAGTGCCCACACACACACTAGAACCACACACACCCTGGGACTGGCAACACCAACATACACATGGAGTCACACACAAGTTTCGATACTTTTAATTATTGCGTACATGACCGTAACGATGTAGCCGGACTTTAGAGAAGCAGCCTCCGGGAGGAGCACCATCAGGTAGCAAAGCCCGGACTCGTTTAGTGCACGTATTAATCAGAGAGAGGACTGCCAAGTCTTTCGGTTCCTTCTTCTCACTCCCGATCCTTGTGCTTTGTGTGCCCGCTTGTCTTGTTCTAGTTTCTGACTTTGTACCTTTCTGGCCCGGCAAACTTTGGCTTCATTAAAAATCAGTGAGCGTTTCATATTTTGAAGAACGTGACACTACGTGTACGAAATCACAAGGGGCCGAGAGAGAGGTCCTTGGGCGTGGCCAAGGGATCATAATGGCCACCGCAAGCCAGCAGATTCAAGAATCCAGGAGCTCTGCTCAGTGGCCAAACTGATTGACGCATAAACAGGCAATTAAGTGTAAAAGGCAGTTTCAATTGTTTGACAATCCGCGCTAAATGAATTTCCTCGCACGCATTTCAAATCAAATTTGCCAGAATTTAATTTCGGGCTCGCTTTCATGGCCGAGCAGATCCTGTGTGCGTGCGGATACCATACGTGGGTAAGTTCCGGGCATGTGGGGCACGTTTCTAGATTTGTTTACTTTGTAGCCAGAGGAACGGCCTGACGGTGGGGCCACGAACTGGGGCCAAGCGGAGCGGAGCATAAATAAATTTCTATAAATTCTTGCACGGCATTTCATTTGCCATCGCCGCTCGCTGTCCAAAAATGCCAGCGCAGTCAGTCAGCAGCATTGCCAACGCAGCTCCTTCACAGGCTAGCGGGTTCCAGGATTCAGGATCCAGCAGGAACAGCGGCTCCAGCTCCGGCTCCGGCTCCGGCTTATTTATTTATTCATTCGCTGCGCTCTCCCTTTTGTCTCTATATATATGCCAGTTCCCGTGTGTGTTTGTTTGCCATTTTCTGTATGAAAGGATTTTGCAGAATTTAACAAACAAACAAACACGGGGGAGACACAAGGAATCGGCCCGAAAAGCACCACGACACGCACTGCGACCCGGCCGGAATGCCAGGCAGCCGGGCGGCGAGGCTGCTCATAAAGTTGACCCGAATTCATGCTAAACTTGCCCTGCCACTCTGGGCAAATAAATAAAGCAACAAGATGTGGATGATTCCCACGGATCGAAGGGAATGGCGACTGGCGAATGCCCTTTTATCGCCTGGCCACCGGAAATCTAATTGGAAGTCCTGGCGAAATAATTGGATAACCGCAACAAAGCAGGGAGTCTGGCTTTTCTCCTTACCTTCACATGCATGGAAAAAATATATTTAAAAGGGGAAAAAGAATATATTCTTATTTGTCCCTGCGAATATATCAATCAGAGAGAGTTAGTTTTCAGTCAACCCTGATGGCAAAGTTCCTATGCCTTTGGAACCCCTGCAAAACGCTTCCGTTTTGTGCGAGGGCGCCAAAAGGACTTGGGCCACGGGCATTAGAAACATCAACAAATGATGGTTAGGGCCTGAAATGGATTTTTTTTTTTTTTTTTAGGGTACGCCGGCATGCGATTTGGGGCATTCAATACGTTTTATCTGTGCAAGCAACACTCGTGCTCAAGAAATTGCAAAACCAAAATAAATAAGATTCGATTTATGTCGTGAAAAAGGGGAAAATCTGAAAGAGCTGGGTAGATGGAAGGGGAAAGACTCTTCAACAGCTTCCGTGTTTATTTATAGACGCTCAAATAGTGGCGGAAGACCCGAAAACCAAGCCCAGGACTTTTATCACACGCACACACAAAAGTTTCCATTCGCATTTCAGGCCGCAAAATTTGTATTTGCGCTGCGGATTTGTGTTTTGTGTTGGCCGTGTGGCAGCAAATTTTTAATGAATTTACAGGGACAGGGAACTGAACCGAACTGGAGTGAACCAAACCGAACCAAACTGAGCCAAACCGAACTAAACTGAACCGAACAGAGTGAAAGGGCTTGCGACCAACCCCGGCAGCATTCCGTTCCGTTTCGGAGCTCATTTGCTATTCAAAACACATTCGGCAAATATTGATACCCCCGTAAATTGTTTAAAATGCGCAATATCCAACGTCAATAGAAGACAAATTGTATACTAAAAGCGTAAAACGCAAATCACGCAGCTTTTAAAACTTTGTCCCCGGCGCCACGCGGCGTATACTTGATTATTGGCAATCAGCCATAGTTGGGCCAACTCCTTGCCACACTCCGCCCCGGGAACCGCAACGAGCCCACCAATTGTATAATTAAGGCCTGCCAGCTAATTATAATTGATGCCCAAGCCAATGCCGATTTTTTAGTTTCAACTTTCCGAGCACACACAGTCCCACTTACACTCACGAAATGCCACAAGAAATGATTAATTATGGTCTAAAAGTTGCACGTTAAAGGGATGAATTTTGCTTTTTGACTTTCCGCTTTTAATAGCTTCAGCTTGAGCCACTAATGGCGCTTCTAAAAACGGCTTCGAGCGGATCGGATATCGTTTTTTAACGCACCCAAATAGTTGGGGAAAATCCCCCCAAAGCAAAAGGGGGAAAAAGTTTTTCGATTATCTAAGAGCTGCTGCCAAAGATACGAGCAGCAGCATGTAAGCCAAGGCAATGTGCCTGGGGATAATTTAGTCATTTTTGTTATTGTTTGCCAGTCGGAAAACATAGAGTTTTAATTGAAAATCTTTGACTGTGCAATGTACATGCTATGCGAAGCACCAGCAGCACCAAATGCCACAATCGACAGCAGAAAGCCGAAAGCCGAAAGCCGACTTCCACTGGCAACATTCTACATATTCAGCATACAACTTTGATTGATTTATCTGTCAATATGCAGGAGGCAGGCAGGGGCAGGAGGCACGAGGCACAAGGCAGCAGAAAGCCAACAATGCTTCGAATGCACAAAACATACCAGAGAGCTGGAGAGTCTGCGAATGGCACAAGAAAGGCAGCACCAATCCATTGCAAAAATTGCAATTGTTAACTCAACTGAATTTACATGAATTCCCTTTCTGTTACTTGTACCCCCCGAAGTCCTGCCATCGCCCGGCTCCTTATTGCCTCCTGTCGACCCGTCACTGTCACTTGCTCGCCCTAACCTACATTTTGTGTCCAGCCCTGTTTATGCAATACTTTTTCGCTACCTCCTCACATCTCAGAAATATATATATATATGTATATGTGACGGAGAAGGGCTTTTCGGTGTAATGATGACCACAGTTCACTTAAAAGTCATATGCTTGGATTGCGTAGAGAACATGCACTTGCAGCGGCACCGTTGCACAGCACAAAACCATAAACTTGCCACATTTGCATAAAATGCCCTGATGCCTCAAAAGGCATCTGGAGCAGCAGCAGCAGCAGCAGCACAGCTCAGCAGCCAGTCCGTAAAAGTCTCTTGGCACAAATCGTATTTCACCAATAAATTGAGGAAATGTTTAGCTACGTACATACGTACGTAGTCTCCGGCCTCTGCTCCTATCTTGGTGTACGTTCCGAGTCTCCGGTCCTGGTCCTGGTTCGGTCCCCTGTTTGCCGTAGTTCAAAGCAATGACTTGATTTTTGATTTTGCCCAAAAATCGCTTGTTATTTCTGGTCAGCGTTCTGCGTTCGTTCATGCCATTCCCCACACGACGTATGCCCAATGCCTGTTGACTGGCCAGAAAGCATATTTCCGAGCATATCTCACTGGCCTCCTGCCATATCTGCATATTTGCCATGGAAAATACACCAAAAATGGCTGCAAAATGTGTTGAATAATCACTTTTAGGGGAGACTTTCGGCCAGGCTCTGAACTGAATTGAATCTGTTAATCCCACAATCACGTCTAACCAAAGCCCCTTTAATGCGTTTCTAATTAATTTTAAATAAGATTCCACATTAAAGAAAAGCCCTTAAGAAGTGCAGACGAAACGTGAGTACACTTAAGCAAAATCTATCAAGAGATTGAAGAATTTAATTAGGATTCTAAAGGGTTTTTGAGAAGGTTTGTTTTTAATATTCAGAAAGAGTTTTTAATATTGTTTAACAAATACAATTACCTTTAAAAATAAATAGTTACTTTTTTGAGTGTTAACTACTCCCTAAAATAGTTTTGGTGTCAGTTGGAGGTCGTGGCTGAGATGTAACTGCGTGTCTAGCCTTCGATTAATTCATTATGCTCGGCATCCAGGCCAGTCCCCCTAGAGTTCCTTAGCTCCCCAACGACAACTGTCAATGTCCTAGTTAAGGGCTTAGATGTGGCATTAGGCGTCGATTTAACACGACCCCTGGCCCCACCCACCTCATTCTGGCCACTAGACTTTCGGTTGCGCTAAGAGGGCCTAAAAGCGCTTCAGGCCAGGCTCTGGCTAGGGCCAACTTATGAATACGCGTGCACACACATCCGTACCCTTACACCCCCTGCACATACACACACACAGCAAAGCTGAGCCACTGTCACAGCGCTGATAAAATGCGAAGCGGATTAGGAGGTCCTTCGTACCGCCGCACCGTGGCACAATCAGTAAATGGCACTTGATTCACTGCGCAAGTGGAATTTTTGATAACTTTGCCAAGAGGAAAAGTTGGTCAAAAGTTGGCTGTCGCTTTAATGCGTATAAATGCTTATCTGGCAGCGAGTATATGACTAGATGACGATGCCTGTGCCTCTGCCTGCGCTCAAAGCCAACTTAAATCCACTGAAAGCATTGGCTTTTCTTCTTCACGTGTTCTTCTCTCTGCTGCCTTTTCTATTTTTTCTATTTCTTTTTTGTTATTTTTTTTTATGTTCTTCTTGTTTTCCGAAGTTGGCAAAGTTTTCAGCTTGAACATTTGCGCCTCGCAGCGCACACACACAAACAAATATCCGTACATAATTCAGCAAAGACGCTGGCAACACGTCACACAAATGTTGCCAAAAGCAAGTCTCAATGCACGCCATCAATCTTGGGGCAGCAGCTCCTCCCAGCTCCGCTCCGGTTCGCTGCCTCTGTGCACAATTGAATTATTACATCGGGTTGAGCAGACGCTTGGCCATTTGGTACTCGATTTGGTCACTTAACCAGCCAACGAGGAGCAGACAGCATATAGCATACAGCATGGCCAACAACAAGGATGACGTGAGTGGCAGCGGCCACCAGAGGGACAGGACATTGCCACTCATTTGCACCCTTGTTTGTTAGCTTGTTTGTTTTCGTCCCCGTGAACATATCAGTGCTGGTCACTAGCCAAAGGGATGTAAATTTGTAAAGGAAATTATAAAGTTATGAAAGTAAGCTTTTTAGAATAATTAATTTTAGAAATGTTAGTAAAAGGTTTTGTTATTCAATTAAAAGAGTTTCAACTAGAAAAAGGTTTCCGAATTGACCTGCTACTATAATAATTATGTCACTTCTTATTATTTTCCCCAAAAATGTAACCAATAACAAAGTCAATGTCGCTTATCCTTAATTGTTTAGCATTTTATGTCTCGTGTAGATGTCAATCAGACAGGACACATGCCTCTAGGGCTCTCTACACATAACCGGGGTTATTAATTTTTCCGACCGTGTATCTTTTCTATAGCCTAAATGTTTGCCTTTGGCTCTGCTACCCAATCGCATCCTAGTTGACCTTCAGTCTGGGCTTTCATTTGAAGATTGCTTGTTGTTGTTACCACTCCTGTCGTTGTCGTTGTCGTTGTCCTTGTGCGTTGCGTGTTCCTCCTCAGCTGTGTATTCGACTGCGAACAGCAAATTAAAACAATTTTAACAGCTACTTTCTATGTCGTTTGTCGGCGTCTACGTTTGCTCCATAAATAAAACATGTCAACTTGTTATTGCTGCCCTCGACAGACGGTCTTGTGTTCTGGATTCTGGGTCCTGGGCCCTGCAGCCTGTTATTGTTATTGGGGTTCGGGATTGGTATTGGCATCGCCACTGTTATTGAACTATTTACATTTGTTGCTGCAAGGCGGCAGCTAATTTACGACTCGCCCTAGCATACCGCTTCCAGCATCAATGAGCCTTAAAGCAGCCGGCAAATTGTTGTTCATAAATAAATATGCCGAACATAAATCCCTATGCTATAAATAAGCGTGAGCACAGGCGTCAAGCAATTTATAGACATTGATTTTCCGGCTCTGGCTCCGTCTCGGGCCCCCCTCGCAGGACAAAAGTGACAAAAGTCCTGGGCGGGGGGTCAACCCCAAAAAGTGAAAGTGAAAGTGAAACTTTTCGCCGCAGCACGATGTTTTCGCCACGTTGGCCGACTGACACTTATTAGATAAGTTTTTTGAAGACCGTCCAGGACGGGTCGGTACATCATTTCGCCATTTGCCATTTAGCCAGCGGCCTGCCCTGGCCTGGTCCGCCTTGGCCTGGCCTGACTTTAATTTTAATTGCATGCTTATCTGGGCCAAAAATAAAGCAAATGCCATGGGAGGCACTGGCACTGGCACTGGCACTGGCTACGGCTTCTGGAAATCCCCAGCTAAGCCGCCCCAATAAGACTTTTTATTGTCTTAGCCCGGCATTTAAATTGATCAAAAATGTTGCAGGCCAAAAGAAAGCCAGAGCGGAGTGGAGCAATGGCTAAGCCGGAGACACTGAACCTGGTCTGAGGTCCTGACGATTTCATTCAATCTATAAGTAATTTCTTGGCCATTTTTATCACACAGCCAGGGGGAAGCCGGCGTTGCCGGGGCGATGAGCTGAGACCACCCACGTGATTTGAATATTTTTCCAATAAACTTCAACAGCTTTTCAACAGTTTCGAGGGGGGTGTGGTGGGGCTTCGCCTGTCAGGCCTGCCTGGTGCTTCAGATTCTGCTGCCTCTCGTCCTCTTTTCATTTACATATTGGATTTAAATGCCCAGACTTCCTTCCTGCTCCAAGTTCATGTCCAGCTGAGTGTTTTTCCTGCTTCGCTTTGGACCACGCAAAGGGAGAAGAGCCTAAGCTTAATCGAATTTGCCGCAAATTGGCAATAAATTTTAATTTTGAAAGCGATTCCCCGGCGCTGATTGAAGTTAATCAAAGCGGAGGCCAAAGCCGACGCCGCAATTTAAAGGCTCACCGCCGCACTCCATTTGGGAGTCCACAATGCATTTCATTTCATGCTCTCCATTGTCCTTGTTCAGGGCATTGCACTTGCTTACCACTTCCACTTCCACCTTTACTTCGTTGCATTCGCAGGCTGCTGCAGCCCAAAATCCCATTCAATTTGCAGGTGAAAGCGCGGACCTTCCAAGCAAAAACTTAGCTGCAAACAAGTTGCAAAGAGCAGAAGGCAAAAACAGGGCTTATTTACCTTGGTCAGGAAGGGTTTTTTCCCTTCCAAGCAGAAGCAGCAGTAGCAGCTTTTGAAACTACTTCATCAATTTCATTCAGCACAACGGCGCCGCTTTTTTCCTCGGCTCTCCTCTGTCCTTTATATTGTTTTTTTGTTTTTTTTTTTTTTTTTTTTGGGCCCATAATCAACTTAAAAGGCATTGGCAACAAGAAACAACAACAGCCTGGGTACAAAGTACACCGAAACCAAATGAAGATGATTTGGTGCTGATATTCAAAGGGGGCTTACAGGAAGAGGATTTAATCAACTTGCCATAGAAAATGAAATTTTGAGAGTTGTTTGAAGAATTAAAAATACATTTTTGGTGTCTTCAGGAAAGAGCCTTATGTACTCTAGAAAACAAAATATATTTTTGGATTGCAATTCGACTCAATTATGAGCTTTTTTTATTTTAAAAATATTTTTTGTATTTGCTTTATATATTTTACAATTTCTAGATATTTCTGGCTTTTATTTTTATTAATTTCTGGCTCGATTGTTAATTCTTAATAAGGGAAAACTTTGTAGTTAATTATTGATACAATAAAAAATATTTATGAGGCTTTTCTTCTAATTTTTCTACTAATTTTTTCTGCCCATATTTTTACTGAAATTTCTCCCTTAAGCCAGAAACTGTCCAAATGTAGTTTAAACATTGAATAATTTCCTGTGTAAGCCTAGACCATTGCGAAATCTTGCCTGTAGTTGTGTATATAGCTGTTGCCGGTTGCTAGTTGTTGGTTGTTGGTTGCTACAGCCCGGAGCATTGGCAGAGCCATTACGATGCCAGCGATTACGCCCACTTTTGGGTAGCCAAAGCCGAAGCCGGGGACCAAACCGATGCTTTGGCCCGGGCTTGTCGCCTGTCTGTCGCTATCCATCGAGTCCTTACCATTTGCCACGGAAACGGATTTGACGAGCCATGCAGCACTTGCAGAAGCAGCGTTTTGACACTAATTTCATTTGGTGGCAGGGTTTTTTTTTTTTTGTGGCCAGCACAGCGGGAAAACAAAACACCGGCCACCGGATGCGCCACAGTTAAAGGTGCAAATGCCAAATAAGTTGTAATTCAGCCAGCACCCAGCTTCAGTTCAATTTGCGAGCTGTTTTGAAAAGTTGGCAAAGTATTTATTTATTTTGCACGCAGCCATTGCAAGTTAACTGAAAACTGTAAATGGTTTTTAGCGCTGCTCGGCGGTTAAGACAACCGAGCAAACAGACGCTGATGGCTGCCTCTTGTTTCCTTTCATTTAGCCAAGTTCTCAAGTGCTCCCTGCAGTTTACTCTTATTTCTCTCTCTGCCCTCCCCCAAGGACCTGAGGGAGACAGCAAAGCGGAAGCTAAAATAATGAAGTAAATTCAAGGATTGCCAATGGAAAATGTGATATCTAAAAATATATATTTTTGCGCTTGTTTTAAATTTTTTATGTTTCATTATTTCTGTTGCATTTTGACCGTAATATACCTTCACAAAATTGCAAACTGCATCTATATTTTTATAAAATAACTGAAATGATAGCCTGCGAACTCTTGTTTTTCTCATTTATTTTTGTATATTTCCGCTGAAATTCTTTGAGGTTTTATTATTGGTAGAATTTTAATTGGAATTTGATACAATGTTACTAACAAACCTATTAATAAATTCCATTTTATGGTAAATATTTTTATGTCTTCAATAGTTTAGTTTGGGTTTCATCATTAAAAATATTCCAATTTGAAATAATGTGGGTAAAAGGAAGAAATATAACAGATTTTTACCCCATAAATAAAGGCATAAATATAAAATTTCTCTACGCTGATGTAGATTATAGTTTCGCTTTAAAATTCCATTTTATTTACCACTTATTTTGATGCTATTATAATGTCAAGCAAAGTTTTAATAAATCCAATTTATGCCATACCATTTATTCTCCCAACTTCCTCGATTTTTCTACCTGGCAGTAGTCTGCCCTCTATGCTGAAAGCACCGATTCCCCTTTGACTTTCCTCCTGCACGATTACCCCACACCTATGTCCATACATATATGTACTTGTGCGATATGCGATGGGTGCTCTCAATCTGACAATCGCATTGGCAATGCGTGTGCGCCACGCTTTAATGCGAAATTCTGATTGCGCTCGAATGGCTTCATTTATTTTCGCCACCAACAAGCAGCGGGCGGAATGATATATAAAAAAGAAATACGGAAAAACCAGCTGAAAAAGAGCGAAGAAAAACTGCGAAAAGCGCAGAGGGGAAAAACAAAACCGACAGTTGTACATAATATTTCACTTATGCATGTGCGCGCCCCCTTCGAGCCGGCGAGCAAAGTGAAATGAATGAATGAGTGGCATGCGTAGCGCTAGAAAATTTGTTATAGCAATTTGAACTGTCAACGGGAAACCGAAAAAGTAAATTAAGAAACATTTGAAATTTAATTCACTTGCCAGGCCGGGTCCTTTAGGGGACTAGTCCTCCCCCCTGTCAGGGAATAAACACACACATCTACGGAGCGGGCTCCTCCGCCTGCAATATGTATGTGTGTGCGCACATTAGAGCTCATGAGTGGCAGCATCATAGTCGCAGAGCATACCTGTCTGCCAGGTGACACCTCCGCCACTTGAGCACAGGAGCACAGTAACACGGCAACGGAGAGAACAACTGGCAGCCCGGCTTCCTCAGTCACACAGTCACTCGCAGGCTAAGCACTCAGCAAAAAAGGATATCGCAAAAAAAAAATATAAACAAGATTTTCCTAAAATAAAGGTTCAAACAAAGGCTACTTTGTTAGGTAAGAAACCCGACCTATACCAAGAGCCATAAGCTTCAAATTTTCCTACTTTACTTTTTAAACATAATAAGACCTTGACTATATTGAGAATTCCTGAAGAATTTAAAGCAACAAAAATTAAGGATTTAGATAAATGTAAAATAATTAAAACTCCCAAAAATAAAACTCTCTTTTAATTAAAATCAACTTAATCCTATAATTTATTCAACATTTTAGAGCCTTGACTTAACCTAAATCCATTTAATAAACTTGTTGAAATTTTCTTAGCTTCAATATAAACTGCAATTCAATTAAAGTTTTGGTTAAGTGTGTTATTTCCCAATTAGGAATTTGAATGAAAAGTGAGATTTTCTTCTGCTTGCCGAAAATTCCAAAATTTATTTTAATTGTGCAGAATCAAACTTTTCGGCTAAACTCAAAGTTCTCCCAAGAAGGCAAAACAAAACAAAGAAACCACAGAAATTCAAAGACTTTCTGCTTTCGTGTGACAAAATAGTATATGAAATAAACTAAAATAATTAAATAAAACCATTTGTGAAAGTAGACTATGAAATAAACTCCCGCAGATCTTGACACTCATTTAATAAAGGCAAGATTTTAAGCTTCTAAGCCAGGATCAAAATTAAATACAATTCTAATCCTCAACGATCTTTGTTTTTTTCCGTGCACAGACATTTGTCGACCTGCAAAATTAGGCGAGTGTCACGAATTTAAAATAACTTTTAATTCATTCTTGATGAACATATGCAAACGTTGTTGCTGCTGTCGCTGCTGCTGCTGCTGCTGCTGCCTGAGTGCCACACGGCGTATGAGTGCGGCTGGGAAATGAGCCCCCAGTGCGTGTGTGTGGCAGTAAGGGAGTGTTGGTGTGTGTGGGTGTGCGGTTGCCACGCCTCTTAAGTGCCACATAACTCGAGCTGAGCATAAACAACCGCACTCGCATAAATGTTCGTTAAACTCAACCCGACTCAGACAGGGCCGAAGTGTGGTACAGCCTCCTGTGTCCCGCCACCCACCTGAGCCACATAATTATTTAGTTTCCAGTTGGACGGAAACTGTGCACACCTACAGGTACTGCCACTACTCCTGCTTGAGCGACTGTAGGGTCCGTCTTCGATTGTCATAAATCAACATGGAGGGTCCCTTGGACCAGGACACAGACTGTCAACCGATTGTTGGCCAGCATATGCTCTCGCTCCGAGGCCCAAAAACAGGTGCAAGTTCGAGCGGCGACCCACTTAAGGGGAAAATTCAAATTTCAGTTTTCGGCTGGCACAGCCGAAAGTTTCCAGTTCCAGTTCACTAGCTGG